>JAATLQ010033595.1:50112-116980 GCA_013421005.1 Heliconius erato x Heliconius himera | reverse complement strand
CCTACATTCGTAGTTACTTATTTACAAAGCAGCGCTGAAATCGATGCGGCTTTATTATTTATTGCGTACACGATATACCAATTTCTTGGTAGATATTGGTAATAGTTCAAAGGGCGCGGCTTTTATTTATTTCATGAGGTTGTTCTCCGACGCGCTCCGTTCGTGTCTTCGGTTATTTATTTGGGCAATACTTTTACTTTATTTTATTCAATCCTTTTATGGAAATGAAACTTAAAAAAATTAGTTAGTGCTCTGGTTTTTGATTTTTACAGTAAATTCAGATTTTTAGGAGTCTTTTACAATATTATGTAAAGATAGTATTTAAAATATGCAAATGTGGTCATTTCTTAAATTTTTAAATTATCTCGTGTATTTTCTGCCTTCTTTTACAAATATTTTATGAAATATAATATTAACAAACATTTTATATTATAAGACTTCACCAAAACATTTCCTTTGACTGAATACAATATTCTTAATTCTAAATTTCTCAAAATGGAATGGAAACATTTCAATTAGGAAATTAAAATTAAATTGTAATTAACCGTTTCCCGGCTTTAACATTACTAAGAAATTCTATTTCCACGTTGATTAAGTGTTCAAAATGTCAATAAAGCAACAAAAAGCAATATAATAAATACTTTGAAAGATTTCAACTAATACATTTTCATTTTTCACACATAGTAAGGTGTATGTGTCATACATAGCCGTATAAAAACGTAGGGCCGACATATACCTATAATACTGTTGTCTTCAAGAACAATTATTATTATAAGTTAGATCATATATTACACGAATTTTTATACTAACTCTAACTAGAACCTACGACACAATTTACTTTGTATTTTTTTTTTTAATTTATTAAATATTAACATTACATTTTATATAATTTCCAAAGAAAATAATATTCAATACATAAACTTAAGCAAAAAAAAACGTCGATATAGTATTGCTAGCTAGCAAATACTTCGAAGTAACCTTACTTAATAAGTGAGACGATAAGACCTAGCACTAATACTACTTACAGCCTAAGAATTTAATCCTTAGAAGACATTAATTATTTATTGGCTCATAACCGACGGAACGGGATATTTGTTTTCATGCTTAATCACAAAGGCGCCATCTTTTACCTGACGAAGCAATTTTAAGACTGCATCAAGTCTCCGATATTGCAAATACGTGCCCAAGATGCAAAACCACAGCAAAGGCAGATGGATGTCTCTTACGACATGCCATCATCATAAATAATGTACCAGGTCCCGCCGCACCTGAATTATTCACGTTGACGGCCACTTTATTAAATTTGTTGTTTTATGAAAATATCTTTTCTCACAAATTAATAAAAAGGCAATATTATCATAAGGGAATTGAAAAATCAGGATGTTCTTAACTGTTGCTAAGATTATCATGGTAACAATTTCGTAATTTTGAGCTCCGTAATGAAATCTTTTCTGAATTTCTTTATACATTTACTGTAGGGGACGGTTGAATTTAAATATGTATCAGGTTTACACACTTCATGATTTTTATTTTTAAAAAAGAATTTTGTAGAGATTATTTTTTTATTCGTAATTGTAAGATTCAGCTTAAATTATAAAGATATTTTTTTACTTCTATACAAATATATTTATATTTTTGTAGAAAACTTATAAAAATGTTGAACGTCTACTACGTTTGTCGTACAAAACTAAGTCGTCAGAGTGCATCGACTGTGCTGAACTCCGGCTACGTTCCGGCAACACACCAATAAAAAAAAAATTTATAAATGTGAAATAACATTGTAAATACGTTAAAAATATATTTATAATACTTTGCGTATTCTCACAATTTTATTTCCCTATATTCAATTAATATTCTTATGATTAACAATGTCTCTTACAAGGAGTTTATACTTCAATAATATTTTAATTTCATATATTTTTACGTACTCACCTTTAAAATATACATTATTTTTGGGTATATATAAGGGAAAGGTGGGTTCAAAATTATATATATATAATAAAAATAAAAAGCTAGCTTACCAAAATTCTTATAGAAAATGTACATACATTTTAAAGCTGTTTTAATTAATAAAGTTAGAGTACAATGAGTCATGTAAAATTTTTGGCAGAGCCAAGCTACTTTCTGTGCTGTTTAATTGAATCCGCTTATACAAAGTGATTAGGTTTCATAGTGCTTTGTTGGTTTAAGAACTTTACTAATGCCACAAATACATATTTTTTTATTTTATTTTTTGTTCATTATCATATCATACAAATTATAGTTTTAAACATAAATTATATAAAGGCAAATTAAGGTAATAATGTTATATAAGGCATTATGTTCTATATACTATATAATAAAACAGTAAAAATATTGTGTCTGTACATTAAATATTACGTAGAAAGATTTATAGAGAAAATATTAATAAAATCCGAATCTTTTATTTTCTTGTCTATTAAACTTTTTAAATTTATGGATATGAGGCTTGAATAGAATTTAAGAATAGTTGATCATCATGCAGAACTACAATTGACCAACGTTAAAGTTTAAGACACGAAACAATGCTGCGAAAACAAACATTGCTTAATGTGATAAGCATTTTTCATTGACATAATATAAAAGTAGTTGAGGCCGGTCGTGGCGTAGCGGCACGAGGTGTGGCTGCAAAACCGACTGGATGTGGGTTCGATCCCCACTCGAGGAGATGAAATATTAACTTAAATTTATATTTCCATTTCTTCGCTCTGGTGTCGAGGTTAAGCGCGGCGTTGAGTTCTGCCACTCAACACGCAATGCCTTCAGAATTCGGCAGAAAGTGGGGAACGGAGTGTCTTAACACTAGGTTCCCTCTGCCTACCCTGCTGTGTGCGGGATATAGCGTGAAGCTAATTTAATTTAATTTTTTTTTTATAATATAAAAGTTAAAGATCTAACACTAGATGAAGAACCATAATAAGCCAGGTAACGCCTAAAACATAAGAAAATGGTTCATCGGCAAAAATATTAATTATAATAGGCACTTTTCGTTCATAAATACAAAACATAGAAAATTTAGCCACTAGTTATACCTATAAAATTAATAAATATCTTAGAAAGCGTATTAATTACAGCGGCAAGGAATATTATTCAAAATGAATAAAAATAAAAGTAACACTTGACCTTGATACCGAATTGTCTTCTTAAAATTTAAGATAGGTATCTCAAGATAAGATTAAGACAAAAAATATTTAGTAATAAAAACTCAAGAACTTTATACTTTAAAAATTAAAGAAATATTGTAAATAGTACATTTATAAATTTTGTAAAGTTATAGCCACTCTTCGTTTCAAGTTACATCATTATGACGCAGTTAGAACGTGTTTTTTATACAAATGCGACTGTTACAAGATGCACCAGGACGTACGCCAGATGGTGAACGTCACTGCCTGTAACAAATGCAGTATGGTGTACGACGACAATCTATTAGCAAGTATTACCTTGAAATATAAAGAAAATAAATCGAAGTTGAATTTTTTATCAATGCACTGATAAACAAACTTATGTTAAGGTAAGGTAAGAAAAATCATATTCATTTGAAACTGTATCTTATCATCCCTATGTGTGAAAAAACATGTATGAAATATTTAGTTTTGATTTTAACTTAATTGTAATAAACGTTTTTCCAATATATTTTTTCTTAATGTCTATTTAGATTTTATAATTAAATAAATATGTTTACTAATTAAATAAAACACTTACATATACAGGCGGGTGTATATAAAGCAATAGCCTAGTGCCAATACACTCAGCTCTCCGAAAAATCAAAATAATTTATTATTTTGAATGGAAATCAAACCCACAACTATCGCGTAACTGTAAAGTTAGACACCCTCTTCGACACGATGACCTCATACGTTATATTCATATTCTAATTAATAGTTGTAAATTAAATATAAATTTTCTATCTATTTGTATATTAACACTTTCTATATATTCAATTCATATATTTACACCATAGAAAAAATCGTACCTTACACTCAATGGCGCCATATTAAAACATTCCAAATAACATTAACATCTTCTTCATTACATTTAAAAACAGTAAAATCTTTCATCATTGTTGCATTCATTTTTTCGGCTATCCACGTTCCATAAAAATCGTGGCCATAATTTTTCACAACGCCATCTATCTCGTTATTAATGAAACATTTTAATACTAGCGGTGGACCAAACGTCAGTTTACCGTGATGCAGTCTGTGCATTGGAAATATTAAGTTTCAATTGCATTATAATAAAAGTCTTTATTTTTATATATATTCTGAAATTTATTATATACCTTGATCTTATTAATATAACATGAACTTATAAATTATCATTTATTGTTCAATATTTAATTAATTTCTTATAGATATATAAAAAATCTTAAATCATAATTTAGCTACGAAATTGAACTTACATGTTATTTTTTTTACAAATAAAATGTAACACATAATTTACATATACTACAATAATGATAAACAAAGAACATAGAAAATAATGATAGTATTGATTCAAATATAATATTTGCCATAATATAATTAAAATCAGAACTACTTTTTATAAGAAATCCCCTCATATTGTTAATAATTAATTAGCCATTGCCTAGAACCTGACAATAAAGAATTCATTATTTAATTAAAATGCATTGCTGTTGCTATTCATCTAGATGTCACGTGAAATTATAAATAAAAATGCACTGCGTTACACTATTACTATGCGCGCAATGAGTATGTAACAAAAATAAAATGAGATTTTCCAAGTTGTATAGTATTTTTAAATTGCTATTCTTAAATTTATATCTTTACCTACTTTTTATCTTTGAAGATTTATACATAGTGTATTATCTCGATGAGTGATTGTTCTTATCACATTTTTTAACACTGATTTTAATGATAGTGAAATACTGCGTTGTATTTTCTTTGAATAAAATATTTTATAACTTTTTAAGTTCTTCGTAAATTCATAGGAAACACGCGAAATTAACATAAATATAGTAATAAAAAGTCTAGAATCATAATTTTACTACAAATTATACATGTTTAATTAACAATAATTTCCTTAACACAGTTTATATATAACTTTTCATCCTTAACTTTGCTAGATAAAAATATAAAAAAGAGAGTACCATTTCGAGTGCCTACAAAACAACTGTGTGTAAAAATTATCGAAAATTTAAGCGAACATTTTTCCTTATTAAATATATATATTTATACAAAAAAAATATTCTGAACCATTTTAATAAGTACAAATGTGTTGTCACACATAAAAAATACACATATGTTTTCGTTACACATTTACACAACAAAAGAAAATATGCTCTAAATTATGGAAGCCACAAAACAGTTTGTATTGTTAGATTGGGAAAACTTATATTTTGAATTATAAGAGTCTCTATCTACTTATTTAGAAAACTCGAACCCGCGCATCCTGGTCGGTTTCCAGGAGGCGCAGGTTCGAGTCCCGCTAAGTTCAATTTTTTATACGTTTTCTAAATAAGTATTTTTCTTTTCTAAGTGTGGAATAACACTTTAAACATGTTTAAAAATAGTCTCTATGTAGTTAAATTAAGTGTTGTATTTAGACCCACCACAACGCATTGTCTTTAAAAATTTATAAAATCTTCACAAAAAAAAAATTAAGATAACTCTATTAAATACCTGCTAATACAGAAAGTTTATCAAATGAACATTATTAATTTATTTAGAAATCAAAAACATGAAACTTAATCAAAATATTAGATGCTCATGTACTTAATTAAAGTAATAAGTACTATTCACGTTCGGTGAATGTCGTCACAGCTTGCCTTGCACCGAGCTTATAAATTAGTTATGCGACCTAGTGCATAAATACACGGCCCTGATATAAGGAGTGATTTGTGATGATTTTTTTTAGCTTAACACTATATCCCACACATTCCAACGTAGGTAGAGGGAACCTAGTGTTAAGATTATATATAAGATAAGATTTCACACTTTTCGCTGGGCTAGAATTCTGCTTTGCGTGTTGAATGGCAGACCTCAACGCCGCGCTTTGCCTCATTACCAGAGCAAAGTAATGAAAGTATTAAATTATAGGCTTAAATTACACAATTATATTTCTATACAGTGTGATATAAGGAAATTATATTTTTCCAAAAGTTTTCTGAAATAAAAGTATCAATAGCAAATTATAAAGTATTTAATAATTTGCTATTGATACTCACTTATCACGTAAAATTATATATAAAAATGCTGTTATACTATTGCAGCGCGCGCAATGAGCATAGAACAAAAATAAAATTATTTTTTCTAACACATTTGTTAGACTAATATATTTAAAAATTATTCATTTAATTATTATTACATATTCATATATAGTAAACGTACATATAATCTCTATGGAAAGATATACTTACTTACAAATTATAGCACGTGTAGACTTTTCAAAGTTAAATTCTATACTATGTAACAATAGTAAAACTTGGATAACACCATTTTAGGTATTAATGCCTAAACAGTAAAATAATTTAAAAATAATATAAGCTTCAAATTATTCTTCTATATCTTCAAATTATTATAATATATTATATTATTATATAAGTATTCAATCTTATCTAAACAAGAAAATAGACAACCAAACATCCACTTCCGTTAAGTTTGCTTACCCGTGTGGTTATTCTGTGGAGTAGAAAAAACCAACTTTTTCAAGGAGACAAAGCGGATTTAAAGTGAGCAAAGGAGGGAGCGTAGCAGAGCCAATGCTCTATGTAAGTGCCTGTCAAAGATTTTTTAAGTGTCTTCGAACACTGAATAGCTGCACGGCTGCCACTTGCACACGAAGCCGTTCTCATGCTGAAGTGCAAGGATTTTTTACCCCTTTTGTCATAGGTTTCGAAACTAAAACTTGTTTGAGAGCACATGTAGTGTAGTTTTAAATGGAATTCTGTAAGAATCTATATTCGTCTTATTGGATATAAAATATATTTATGTGACTGAGTTATTAATAATACTATAGGAAATTTAACTTTTTTTGAAATTAATAGACTTTTAAAATCAACTTACCCTTTTTTCACATAAACCTAAATAATATTTTACTCGATACAACTATAATGATGAATGAAGCCAGTCGTGGCGCAGAAGCACAAAGTGTGATTGTAAACGCGACTGGTTGTGGGTACGATCCTCACTAGGGAATGGAACATGGAATGAAATATTTATTTAAATTTATATTTTTATTTTTAAACTTCGCTTTGATGTCAACGCAAAGCACGGCGTTGAGTTCCGCGACTCAACACGCTTTACTCCAGAATTCGACGGAATGTGGGGAACGGAGTGTCCTTAACACTATGTTCTCTCTGCCTACCCTGCTACGTGCGGGATACAGCGTGAAGCTGATTTATTTATTTATTTTGATTATAATGATGGTAGTTTATCTAAAATATTTAAATAACTCTAAATTAGAAGCGATAAATCCTATGAATAGAATACTGAAATTACAAAAGATATTAAAATAATTGTTTAGTTAAATCTTACCTTTATTTGTGCTAATAGAATAAAATGGCAGTTATAAGATTTGTCTAAAGAGAGGACTCATTGTTTTAGAAATTTACAAAGATAACGTGAATAAACGTAATTACCACTAAAATATTTTATATACTGAAAAGGTACTGAATACCTAAAGGTGTAATATTTTTATAGTATATTTTACGGAAACGGTACTATAGTAACTAATATCGAAGTCTTGGAAAAAAGTAAGGCGTAACATTGTATAAAAGTATCTTAGTAAATCGAAGAAGTTGTAAAACTAGGGCGCCCGGGTCGAGTCCTACAATCCCTTGTGAAGCACTTCTTGTCACTCTGGGCTCACAATCATGCACTCCTCGACGTCACTATACGATAGGCATGTACTCGTATAAGCGTGAAGATATTAAGATTGGCTACATTTAGAAATAAGTTATAAAATGTGCAAATCTGCTAAGTGTTATTATTAAGAAAATAATTTTGGTATAGTAGCGTTTAAAGTGTCGTAAGGAATAGTGACAAAATAGTAAAATTGATCCAATATTTAAAAAAAAAAGTATAATATATTTATTGTTGCAATTAATAAAATTTTAAATAATCGACGTATAACAAAAATAATATTGTTAAGCTAACATGAGCTAACATCTCAATCATTCTCAATGCCTAAAACTGTATGATAATTTAAAACTTCATACTTTCATATTTTTTACATAAAGTCCACATACATACATCAGAAATATGGATTTTAAAAATGTAAAACGTACTAAACACATTAAATTTAATGCCTATAACCTTTCATATGTCACACAAACGTAAGCCTAGTCTACAGAAAATGTACGTACGAGTACGTACAGTACGTAGGTGGAAACTAAAGCTATTCATAAATCTGCAAAGTATATCCTGGGTTCAATACAGCGATCTCGGATGGCAATTAGACTAGCAGTTCGTGCAGACTGTAACGAATGGAACTCTTCAATCAACGAATCAAAATACAATCGCGAATGGCCGCCACTTGGCAGCGACAGCCCAACAAATTTATTACCTAGGTAGTTTTCAAATTTTGATGCCTGTTGATCACTGCATACTAAATAGTTTTATTGTTGACGGACAGTTGTTACTTTGATGTATATTGAATGTGATAGCTGTCACTGCACTAGCTGGTCTATTCGTATATATAGATAAGTGTATAATGTTGGTTTCATACACAAAAACAATAGATTTTAACATTTTTGTTAGATTCTATTAAAACGTAATCATCATAGCGTATATTTAATGTGTATTTTTATTTTTTATTAAACACTAATATCACTAAACAGGCAACTATAAAGAAATAAGTAGTTTATTAATACTTATTTAGAAAACTCGAACTCCAGGAACTTCCGGAGGCGCGGGTTCGAGTCATGCTACGTTCAAATTTTTATACGTTTTCTAAATAAGTATTTTTCTTTCCTAAGTGTGGAATAACATTTTAAAAATGTTTAAAAAAAGTAATTTATATTTTTATATATATCAGTTACAATTATCCAAAGTTAAAAACTACATGAACTAAACACATACGGGCACACATCGCGTCATTATCATCTAATGAATAACTAACAAGTACACTACATCGCTAAGAATCTACGCGATTACTTAAACTTTTGATTTATGTGGCAAAGTTTAATGACGGTTTAATTAGAACGTTGGAAGATATCATAGCGTTTGTAAAACAACACTATAAGCATAAAACTTACTATGTCGGGACTCACGTCGTTTCCTTCTCATTATGAGTTTTGCTTGCACTTAAACCTGGTTAAGGTGTAGCGTGATTAAGTCGAACAGACGTTGGCTCGGTTGCCAAAACCACTTCAGACAACGTCGAGTGCGCGTTGTATTAGAGTTTGGCAATAGTAATTTAAAAGCCAGCACTAACTTGCTTTGTGGTAACTAAATTTTAAAGTTTTTTTTTTGTAATTTCATTAAATAACAGATTAAAAGCTAATTGTGTGATGTAATATTAAATTCTAATTCTATTTTCTATGCTACTTTTACTTTATGACTACTTAGGAATGGAGTTAAGGAAGGAGAGGCGAACTTAAAACAACTATAAAATAAAATACTTGAGGAACTACTTAACTTGTTAGTTTATATAAACAAAAAATAATTGGAATAAAAAATTGGTGAAAGAAAACCTACTAAACAATTCTAATAAAGAATTTCATTTATTCTCATAAATTTACATAAGTTCTCCAACAAACGTTGTTTAACATGCTTATATTTCCGTCCACGTTTAACTCGATGCAAAACAGTAGAACGGTATCTCGTTCTCAAATTTATATCGCGGTGTTACACAAATTTTGCCAAATAAAGCATTAGATGTATCAGATGTCACGCGATGGCGAAAAGCGGCCAACAAATCTCAAGGGGCCGCCTGTCTCCTTCGGGGATTTACCTGAAAATAAAAGACAATTGCGTTAATTTATAACACTGGACAGTCGCCAAGCATTTCAACCAGCCAGTAGTTGGTCTTGATGCAAAATGAATAAAAGGTATCGACATTTTAAGCCCTATCTGATCGCTTATCAGAGGAAGCTTAGGTGTGAATAGACTATATAAAACCCATTTATAAACTGTCACGGTGACGGCGGAGGCGTGCCAAGGCGTTTTCCAATAAGCTCATTTATCAAACGCCCCGACGTAATGAGACGCATCTTAACCATTCTCCATATACCCAAAACACTTTGAATTCATTATCTTGTATTTATATTTTGAACAAATTACATGTAATATAAATAGCTTATTTATATTGCATGTAATTTAAATATAGCTTTTTAATTATAATTGTTTTTTTTTACAAAATAGTTATTCACACCTTGCTATTTATATCGTTTTGTAGCTTCCAATTTTTACAGAGAAATAATTTATTATCTTAAACCTTAAAATTACCTAAAAAATGTATGTTGTAATTCAATTAATCTTCAAGCACATTTCACATGTTAGTTATGTTTTTGCCAAATAACTCGACTTTTTGCATTTCATCTATATCTTTATCATTCTATTTCTTATATATAAAATAACACAGCCTTTATTGAAACATAAGTAATTACTCCTCCAAGAACTTCTTTTGAACCTAAACCATAATTCAATAATACTCTGAAAAGTCGAAACTGCGCTATGATGTAGTTTATATTTTATTATTTTTCAGGCCAGTGGCGCAGGGGCACAAAGTGTGACTGTAAAATCGACTGCTTGTGGGTTCGATTCTCACTCGAGGAAGTGAAATATTTATTTACATTTCTTCGCTCTGGCAAAGTGCGGCGTTGACTCAACACGCAATGCCTCCAGAACTCTGTGGAAAGTAGGGAACGGAGTGTCCTAACACTAGGTTGGTCCCTCTGCCTACCCTGTTGTGTGCGGGATACAGCGTGAAGCTGATTTTTATTATATATGTAAATACAATGGAAGTGTATATCTTTGATTTCAAAATAACTGTGTTTTACATTGCTACTAAAACTAAAACAAACATTTTTTTTCTGTGGCTGTCTATTTTCTGTTTGTCCGGGCTAATTTTTAAAACAACTGAAACGATTTTGTTAAGCCTTTCTTTAAAAGATGGATGGATGAAGATGGATGGAAGAGATTGTGGAGTAACTGTTGCATATAGACCAAAAGATTTAAATTACGTTTTATGAAGTGCATTGATAGATTAACCGCATAGAAAGAAAATCATACCATACCACCATAAATGTCGCCAAATGCACTTAAACAATGTGAAATAAATATTCGTTAAGTTCAAGCGGACGAAGTCACGCATGGGCCGCTAGTATAGAATAAAACAAAATTAAATTATATTTCTAATCTACCATCCTAACTATTTTTCATAAACTTCTCTAATTACAATATAGTACCTAAATAAATACAAAAGCTGGTAGAAAACCAAGAAATACAAAAATTAATTTACTCTTTCCCTCTTACATCTGTTAAAATTAGATACGACGTGGCAAGCACTTTAACAGTGGCTTTAAATTACGTTGAATTAGCTATATTATTACATTTTTAGCTTTCACCTCATTCGTTTTACTGTGTATCGAGGTCATTTTAACGACGAGTTGGGCCACTAACATCTGTTATGAAAACACTGAGCGCAACAAGGCACGACGCTTTTACAGCCATTAGAGTGAAATCGAGTGTAGAACAGTAACATTTCCTAGAACACGTTATGGCATATTTTAGCTTGTAAGTTAATAATTGTACTGAAAATAAGCAACGGTTGATCGGGCTTTAAACATAACTACAAAACAAAATATTTACAGATTTAATAAAGCTATATGTATAATTACAATGTATATTAATATTTTAAAGGAAGTATTGGTTCAAATATTTTTTTATGTTGGATAGTTTATAGATATAGCGAAGAAGGAGAAAGTTATATATTATATTACATCCTGTTATTCATTGCAATATATGCCAATGTACCTGCGACTAGTTGTGGGTTCGATCCCAACTCGAGGAAATGACATATTTACTTAAATTTATATTTCCATTTCTTCGCTCTGGTGTCGAGGCAAAGCGCGGCGTTGAGTTCTGCCACTCCACACGCAATGCCTTCAGAATTCGGCAGAAAGTGAGGAACGAAGTGTCTTAACATTAGGTTCCCTCTGCCTTCCCTGCTTTGCACGGGATACATCGTGAAGCTGATTTGTTTATTTCGATTTAATAAATAAATAATATAATATGCTTGTAAGTTCAGTTTAAGAGTAGATGGACTCGTCTTCGAGTAATCAGAAAGTAACGTAAGAGTAGTCTAACTTATTACCATTTAACCATACCGACAAAGCCTTACATAAAAACTAGTACTAAAGAAACATATGAAGTTTAATATTTTTGATTAAACGTAAGACATATCTCTGTAAGTATAAACTGTTATTTCTAAACTTAAAAACAATATGAAACTCAAAGTAACCAACACATGGCACGTGAGAGTTAATTTAAGACTAAAGTCAGTAGCCATTGGAAAATAACGGGAATCAGCGGTCACATGATGACTGCGACGGCCAACTAGGCTATCGTCCGGTGACGCATGGGCGGGAAATACATTATTTAAAGAAATCATAATTATATGTCGCTAATTTTCTTTTTTTTTACTAAAATTATAATATTTTTTTAAGTTGCTATTGTTGAATACAATGAAAATTCATTAATAGTGAAGATATTATATCTATATATATTTTTATGTTTGCGCAGCTATTTTTTTTACTTCAGTTTACACGCGACGCTTATTTCAAAATCGTCTATAGTAAATATAATATACGTGACATTCAAATAAAAGTTTTCTTACTAAAAACAAATTAAAATTTCAATTAAAAGAAATCTCATGAAACTCTTAGTGTGCTAATTTATAATTAACGTACAACATCACTTTTCTCAATAGAAAAAAATATTAAAATAAAAACAATCAAATCAATGGAAAAATATAAACAATTCTTAATCACATCACATTTTTTCAAACTAAAACACTATAAACTATCTTATAAAATGGAGTCACTGATTGAGAATAACGTCAATGGCAATTATATTATTAATTGCGTGATAAGCGTACGGTCACGCGGCGTGACGCGGGACGCGGGCGCGGCCAATGCGTGGAGCTGACGTCTATCGTGGTGACGGTGATACGAGACTGTTGATCTTAATAAATCTTGTAAGATATATAAAAACATGTATATAGCGTGATAATGTCTTTATTAATTTTATCGATCTAATGGAAATTTATTTAAATGGAACTTAGAAACGTAATGGAATCGTTAAGAATGTGTAAATCGAGGCCATAGTGGTGCAGCGGGACAGCGTCCGACTAAAAATGCGATGCTGTGGGTTCAATTTCCACTTTTTTCAATTCCTATAATGAGACAAAACGCAGCTTTGCCGCTCGACTAGCAATGTTTCAAAAATTAGGTGGAAAGTGAGAGAGGTCTATCCTGCTTATGCGGGGTACCTACAGCGTAAAGCTACAGGAAAAGAAAGAATATATCTCAAAATATGCCTGAACGTGCTAAGTGTAAAATGAATGGCAGACATACCAAAAGATGTGTACACCTTTCATTTTAATTAAGTTTTTTTTTTAACGAAATTGATTTACTAATTAATACATTTTGGCATAATGAATATTATTCAATTGCTTACTTTACAATTATGTACTGTGATTTCTTAATATACATATTATAAAAAAAATTAAAATCTTGAAAAGGTATATATTTAGACAATAAAAATGTTGAATCATTATAAAACTCATTTTATTAAACGCTTTATCAGTTACTTACTTAAGAATTTATAAATATATATAAATTAAATCTATATAAATTAAATCAATCTATAAATATATATAAATTTATATAAAATTTCTTTAACACGCATTTAAAATGTCCTCTCTATATGATATTAATCGAATATACGTAACAAAATATTAAAGATCTAAGAACACGCATATCCGAAATAAATACTTGCACGTATTTAATTTAATAAGCATTCTAAATGAAGAAGATTAGTGCAAAATCCTATTAAACCAACGCAAAACCATCTCGCGCCGCTGGTTAAATATGTATAACTGAATATATTTAAATGAAGGGAAGATTTTTGAACAGAGTTATTTATCGCCAGTACATCTGTATTCTATCGAAATATAGGATTTACGAAATAGATCATAAAAAAAACCTAGGCAAGTGCGAGCCGGACTAGCGTACGTGGGGTTTCCTATTATTTTCTGTAAAAACACATTTTATGTATGGCCCTTTAAGTATTTATGTTGTTCTTTTTTTTTATTATTTGCTGTTATAGCAACGACGGTAGTAAAAACAATATCTGTGAAAATTTCAACGGTCTGTCACGGTTAATGGTCACGGTCCCGTTTTACCCTTTACATACAGAACCCTAAACATTATAGTTACATAAATTAAAGCATTTTTTATTAAAACTCAGAATTGCCAACGGATTAGTAATGTTTTGAAATTTTTAAATCTCCATAAAATAAAAGCTTTTACAAAAATAATTTATGCCCACACGGAGCTTCGAATAATGAATATTTGTATGAATAACTCATTTATCAAAAAAAGGGCATAGGAAGCCACTACAATTATCTTTGGAAAGGCAACAAAAAGAGATTGGGGTTTTATCCTATCATAATATAATACCCCCTAAGCCCGTAACAAAGCATGTCATGATATCTCTTAAAATATATGATATTGTGTAAAGGTACGTATTGATATATTCAAGCTTTTAAATTGTATTGACAAAATTGTAAATAAATACGATTTTCTTGTAGTTTTTTTGCCACAATTACAATTGCATGAAATCATGCACTTACGGTTAAATATATTTATCTTCAATTACAGACATAAGCCATGTATATTAGTTAAAAGATAAAATAAATAAATCAGCTTCACGCTGTATCCCGCAGCAGGGCAGGCAGAGGGAACCTAGTGTTAAGACACACTGTTCCCCACTTTCCGCCGAGTTCTGGAGGCATTGCGTGTTGAGTAGCGAAACTCAACGCCGCGCTCCTCGACAGCAGAGCGAAGAAATGAAAATATAAATGTTAGTAAATATTTTATCTCCTCGAGTGGGGATCGAACCCACAACCAGTCGATTTTACGGTCACACTCTTGCCCCTGCGCTACGACTGGTCTCACATATTATCATATAACAGATTAGGTATTTACAAAATATATAGGTTTCGATCGTACATTTGTTAATACATATAAATTTTATAATTAAAATAAAGATGACTTGTAAGCCTTGAAATTTTGAAATGAATCTATGAAGTGATCTAATAAAAAAAAACACTAATATAGAAAAACTGATACTGATACTAGCCTTAGTGTTTTATTTTTATTTATTTTACTTTAGTACACTTACACGGTAGTGGCCATTATTTATTTTTTTAGCTGCACGCTTTATCCCGAACATAGCAGTGGAAGCAGTGGGAATTCAGTGTTAAGGCACCCCGTCCCAACTACTCATTGCCTCGAGTGGAAATCGAACTCACAATCTGTCGCGTTTACGTCGCCTTTACGGCGCCTTACTAATTTCTTTTGCAAAATAATAAACAGACAATTAAAACAAAGAAATTCATCAACAAAAAAGGACTATCGACATTTTTTACAAAATAAAAACTAGCGTACCGGACACACCGTAATTTTATAGTCGATAATTAAACAAAATTTAAATTAGTAGTAATATCGCAACAAAGTGGTCTGTTAGCGAGATTTACTGCCGCTTTAACGACCGCCTTTAACTTTGATGGTGGTTTGTTCCGATACTTAGCTCATATGAAAAAACTTCTCGGAGTTCTCCTTTACCTTGTTACAAGTTTAAATATTTAATAGGTTACTTTCAACTTGTCTTTATTTTAGGATGTTTCCTTGCTGTTTCAAAATTAAAATTACTTTTTTTAATTATTTAAATGATGGTATGGTTATTTGAATCAATGGTATACTCAAAATATGTTAATAATATTTGATTTTATGTCTAATTAAACGTAGAAATATGTTTCTTAAATTATTTAAACAGTTTTGATTGAATTCTATTGTTAATAAAAATATTATTTCCCTAGAATAGTCGATACTTAAGTATGTTGAATAATTTTACCTACTTTCTTGTTTGTTTTTAGGGTCCCGTACCTCAAAAAATAAAAATGGGACCCTTATAGGATCATTTTGTTGTCCAACTGTTAAGACCATTAATCTTCAGATCGCGTAGATTCATCAAATATTCAGGTATTTGGTCTCTTGAAGGAGAGAAAAATCAAGCTTCTAAGTTAAAGCAATTAAAAGATACAAGCACTTATGCATAGATTTTGTAATTAAAACTAATAGGATACTTCCCGTGGACTGTGGATTAATAAAATTTGGTGAGAAGTGAGAACTTACAACATAAAGGAAAAATTCCAGTGAAAAGGGTGACTCAGACTCGCACTTAACCAATATTTTATTTTAATTCAACATCTTTCACATAAAACAAAAATATGCATGCAAAGTTAAACATTTGTAAATGACACTGGTACGTAATATTTTAAAATGAAAAACGTGATCAATATAAACGTTTCCGTTGGGTTTTTACTCTATTATCTTAACTATGAAATCCTCAATGGAAGTAAAATTTCACAATATTTTTTTGTATTGTGTAAACAAAAAATGCAATAATGGATCGTTCAATAATTTGCTCGTGATTTCCTATCAATTACAGACAATTGATGTAATTAAAAATCATTTTCTAATACTAACAGTTGTTACCTTAACCTTGAATAAATTATTTCGAATTATTGTACAACAACGTGCAAAATTCTAAATATTCCATATTTAGTAACGTCCTTACATCGGATGCACTCCAACCCTTTTATATATAGCTTTTGTGTTCACCCTTCATTTTCTCTCTGAATTCCCTAAAAGACAATGGGTCTTCCGTTTATAAGATTACATTGTTATATAAGGTTTTAAGTGTTTAAGTTTTAGGCGTATTTCCTAACGCGGATATAAAGTACTGTCTAGCACTTCTAAAGCATCTATCTTTTTTTATAATGATGATGATTTCAAAATTTGTTTAGAAACAAAGGAATATAGTTTTTTTTAGCATCACGCTGTATTCTGCTTACAGCAGGATATGCAGACGGAACTTAGTGTTCAGACACTCCGGTTAACATTTTCTGCCGCATTCTGGAGGCATCCGTGTTGAGTGGCGCAACTCAACGCCGCTCTTTGGCTCGACACTAGAATGAAGAAATTAAAATATATTTCACTTTCTAGAGTGGAAATCCAATGCGTCACGACTGGCCTCATCAGTAATATAGTTATTTATATGAAATTTGTTTTTAATTTTTATAACTTATTATTATTTCCAAATTTCACCTTCCCGTCGATGGCGAACTAAAAATTTCACAACAAAAACGCCATAATATAACTGAATCCTATGTGACTGTAATTGCTGCTAGTAAATTTATTCTGTGCAGGTTCAACGAGTCATTTTGTACATATTTGCTTTAAAAGTCACATCACAAAATATTTTTAGGAAATTACTCAGTGTGCAAAAATAGAGCAGAACTAGTGCATTTGTAAAATAAATACTAAAGAAAATTATAAATGTAGTAGAGTAGAAGAGTATTTATAGTTTCTTTATCAGAAATAATTTTGTTAACTGTAGTAATATTGTAACAACATGCAATTCACATTGTGAGTTAAATACATTTTAAATTAAAACCACACAGAAATCATCAAGCACCAGATCTACTTCTAGAAGGAAGGTGATGTTTCATTATCTTAGCCTATTCTATTAAATTAGAGGGAAATATAAGAAAATAAGTGTTTATTAAAAATTAGTTAGATACAATTAAATTTAAAAAATGCCTTTCGTCACTTTCGCTTGTCTTTTTGAAATAAGACCAAGAAATAATTTCACAATATCTTTTGATTGTATTCAAATGTCTCAAATTCTAAGGAAAACGAAAACCACATATTGTTTCAAAAATGTCATTCCAGCTAAAAGCCAGCTTTAAATTACTTAATAAATACTGGTTTATATTATAATAGAAAATTATATTTTCTCTATTTATGCGTGCTTACTTATATACTTTGTTAGTTATTTTTATCCGTACCGTTATATTGGATACTAAATCAAAATACTCAGATAAATGAAACAGTAGATAAGCAAAATTAAAATGAGATATTTTAAAATAAAATAAAGTGCATCCATTCCATAAACGTGAAATATTGAAAATGTTTATATTTATAATACATTACAGTGAAAAAGAGCTGAGCTTTTCAAATTGATGCAATCCTTTCACAACAAAGATTGCCGGTCAGCTGGAATTTTGCATTTCAAAGTTTGTACAAGTGAAAAACCGTTGTAAAAAATTTTTATCTAGATTTAAAATTTCTATATGAATACGCTCGAAGGATAAGCCATAAAGTTGTTGGGAGTCCGCGGGTAAAAATTCACGAAACTACAGTGGGGCGAAATTCATAACGCGCTTAGCAGTTCGGTTCACCTGTCTCGTTAAACTTCGGAATTTTTAAATTAAATTCTGAATACCAACGAGTCAACAAAGTTGCGAATTCTTAAAATTTGCTATTGTAATTAATCTTTCGTTTTAATAAACACACAAAGGCCAACAAAGAAAGTGGAATGGGCTTATATTCATAATAAATGGTGGGATGACGCTAAATCTTGTAATTAATGCAGGTGCGCGCTGCTCCTGAGCCCAGGAGCGACAGCAGTTATTATCGAATATTCGTTTTCATTATTATTATATTTTATTCACTAAAATCATCGCTGTATCCTGCATACAACAGGGTAGGTATAGTGTTAAGTGTGTTACCTAGTGTTAAGACACTCAGTTCCCCACGTAGCTTATTCACAAAAATCTTTAATATACTCTTACGTACTCACATAAATTTTAATAAATTTTCATTTACATATACACATATCATGTAGACTAAAGACAAACTGATAACCAAAAGCTAATAAGTAAAAAGTGCTCCAATTTTCAAACATACTCGTAAGTAACACAAAACTAATATCATTCAACTTAATTTATTACTTTCAAATAAATCAACTTAAGAAAATAGTACGTGTGAACATAAAGTATTAGTTTTAACTGTTTGCGTGCCTTAACTCGCTCTCGTAGATCGAACGGGGAGGTAGAGTTTCAAACTCTATTAGAGTAGCTTAACGCTTGAGTATAGTTATTATCTCTTGACTTAACTTTTAACAGGTTCGTATATTGAATATCATCTATTACACTAAAATTTTGAATTTATGTTTACTTTCATAAGCGTAGTACCTACTAATATAATTATTCCAGAATGTATGTATAAGTAAAGCTGAACTGTTTAAATTTAAATACGCTACTAGAAAAGCAGTTCTGTTGTATTTGTTGTTTATAAACTGGTGTAGTTAAGTTAAATTCAACCTCATAATATCAAAAAATGTTGTAGAAAAAAATATTTTTGCAGCATATTTTTTATATACTAAAGAATTCTCTAAATAATAACAGTCGGATATGTCTTAATATTTCCTAAAGAAACCGTAATAGCAATTGACGTATACGGCCCTACATCTCGACGACGTCATCGTTGTAGGACATCAAACGCACTTCTGGACTACGTTATTGATTTTCACCGCCCGGTAGGCGGGGCGAAAATCGTGCGAAAGGGAACACACGATTGCCTCCTCATTAAAACAGAAGAGAAGCCTACATTTCTCTCGCTACCTATTCTAATTAAGGACGTACCTATTAACCAACTATTTAAAATGGCAAGGGCTTCAAAAACATTTGCAAAAGAATAAGACGTATGCTGAGGGCTGTACCTTGATTTACGTTCAACAAAAACTACGATAATTGAAATTCTTACAACATTCCCCACTAATTATATGGACAAAATGCTTCCAACCAAAGTAATATGCACACTGGAGCAACAAGTAGGGCGACGTCTATTAATTTTAATAGCATTAAAGCGTGGTGCACGTAAACAATTATGTCAACTTTAATAACAAAGTCCGCATACAAAGTTTTTAATAGCGCAGCTAACTCTATCACGATTACTTAAATCAAGAAAAGTAAGTGAAAAAATAAACATAGAATTTATTCCCCAGAAAGTTGTAAATTCATTTCGAAAGTTCATTCGTTAAACGCGCAACAGCCTCAATATGGAGACGAGAACCATCACAAAATCTGTGCAAATATTATATATATAAAAAAATATTTTACAAAAATGAAAGAAAAGCTTTTAACATATGAAACGTATAAAAGTCTTTTTGAATGTGACCATTCATACTCTTAGTGAAATATTCGTGGGTTTTTTTTTCAAGAGCATAAGAATTAAAATTGCATGGAAGTGTAGACGTCCTGGTGACATTTCGATAGAGTTCAAAGGGTCAGGGGTGGCGTAATCGGGGCGCAATCATGTCTTGAATATCAATGCTCCAGATAGTACAGATGCGAATCAGAGCAACAACAGGCTAATGTTTCTGTAGAACAATCATTGCTATATCATTTCATAAACAATTATCACATTTAGTAGTATTTAAAATTATTTTAAACAATTTACACATTTTTCACGCTGTATCCCGCACACAGCAGGGTAGGCAGAGGGAACCTTGTGTTAAGACACTTCGTTCCCCACTTTCTGCCGAATTCTGGAGGCATTGCGTGTTGAGTGGCAGAACTCAACGCCGCGCTTATCCTCGACACCAGAGCGAAGAAGTGGAAATATAAATTTAAGTAAATATTTCATCTCCTCGAGTGGGGATCGAACCCACAACCAGTCGATTTTACAGTCACACTTCGTGCCACTGCGTTACGACTGCCCTCTAATTTACACATTTTTAAAATACAATTAATTTCTTATTTTCAATTCACGAAATCCAATCTAAATAGAGTTTCATAATAAAAAAATAACAAAATGAATTCTACGTTGCAAAACAATCGCGTCTAATTTAAGAGTAAAATCTCGGTTAAAATTCGATTTAAGTTACTCCGCAACGAGGGCGATTCGTTAAAGATTTCCAAACTCTTACAGTTTTCAATTCGGTTTCGCCCGAACAATAATGATTTTAACTTGTGAAAAGGCGTCTATAAAAAAAATAAAAAGCGTCCAGCACAATCACGGCTCTCAAGAGCACAAACATAAATGAAGCCATTAATTATCCGCGATCCCAGTTATTTTTTCTCCTCTTGCTTCGATGCCCACTTTGCGTTTTGCTTTTTTTTTTATAATTAATTAATATTACTTAATTTGTATAAAGTATGAGTGGGTTGCAAATAATTATCTAAGTAAATGTTATATTTTTATGAGGAATGTTTTAAATTATAGATAATATTTTGTCTATAAATATTTTTAAAAAAAATAATAAAATGATGAAATCAGCTTCACGCTACATCTCGCACATATAAGGGTAGGCAGAGGGAACCTAGTATTAAGACACTCCGTTCTCCACGTTCTGCTGGATTTTTGGAGGCAAAATAATTTCATAAAAAATATGTTAAATGTAAACGTATCAATGTTTGGACAGATTATATAAAATTATGATATGGCATGATATTCTGTCTCAAACTTTTTCTGAAATTCAGGCTTAACTTAGCCAGAGCCCTTTTATCTGATACCTTACTTGAACTAGCGGCTTTAATATTCAATTTTGCGGTCTTTTTAAGGCTATAATTCTTTAGGATTTAACCATAGATGTATAGCTTTTTTCCTGAACTAGTACTAACTGCAGTCGTGAGATAAAGGCTCTTGACAGACAGATAGACGGACAACAAAGTGATCTTATAAGGGTTCCTTAAAAGGTACGTACGTATGGAATCCTAAAAATTACTGTCTCCCACATTACCTATGTATGTGGGTGAATATCAAGAATTATACACAATTTAGTAGAAAAGAAAAGAAACAATTCAAAAACTTTTCCGTCCACATCACGGTCGCAGACAACCTTAATGCTCTTAATATTGAAGTAACCGTTTTGATTTAATAGATACTTACCTACTTCAGAGGCCAGTCGTGACGCAGGGGCTCAAAGTGTGGCTGTAAAATCGACTGGTTGTGGGTTCGATTCTCATTCGAGGAGATGAAATATTGATTAACATTTACATTCATTTAGTTTTCTTCGCTCTGGTGTCGAGGCAAAGCACGGCGTCGAGTTCCGCCATTCAACACGCAATGCCTTCAGAAATTGGCGTAAGGTGGAAAACGAAATGTCTTAACACTAGGTTCCCTCTACCTACCCTGCTGTGTACGGGATACAGCGTGAAGCTGATTTGTTTTTTACCTACTTCAATACGCTATGTACGTTTCGTTAAAGTATTAAATTATTTGATATTTAAAATATTCTAAAATTGTGTAAGTATTCTATTCTCTTATTATTTTTATTATTGTTTAAGGTTTTTGTTGAAGACAGTCCGTTTTCTATTATCTGTCATAGTTCAAGACATTTTGTATTGAGTTGCCGAGCTCTATGCCAACTATCATAGAAATTAATGTAAAACATTGCCCGGTTAGGAATCGAACCCCCACTCAACCCACAGCCGCGCTTGCAATAGAACGCCGCCTCACTTCGTCAATACTATAATAATGTTCTATATTTAGTCAATTAGAGCAACAATTGAACTTTTAATTTTGGTAAAATAATTAAAACTTAACATTGTACTTACATATTATGTAGATGATTAAAGGTATAATTATAATTTTTATATCAAAAACTGAATTTATTTAAGTTTGAATTAAAACCAGTACCTAACGATATTTTTAATTTATAAAAAAAAAGAAGGTTAGCTTTTTGACGACTTGTATGTGTATTTTCAGCTAATAAGACGCTCAAAAGCCTAAAAAGCCTATATTAGATGCAAATATAACAAGATTATATTACTATTTGATAAAATTGTTATTTTTGCGTTTGTATAAAGAAAATCATGTTTTCTCAATCCTCTTTTAAAATTCATTACATTATATAATTAACGTAACTCTTAAGCCACAAAGGGATCATTCCTTTTTATTTGCACATTAAATTAACAAGATTTACCTTACGCTGATAGCTGGTATAATATTTATAAAATTTTAATAATATTTTATTTTAGCTTCACGCTGTATTCCGCTCAGTGCAAGCAGGGGGCACATAGGAGTGTAGTGTAATGTATACACTTCCTTTTCTCACTTTTCGCCGATGTTTCAATACATTGTGTGGTCATTGACGGAACTCAACGCCGCGCTTTGGCTCGTTACCACAACGACGAAAGAAAAATATTGAATATTTCATTTCCCCAAATGGCAATCTAATTCATATTTGTCACGTTTACAGTGTGAGAAATTTAATAGCTAAAACTCATAACGGGTATAAAACAGCATTGAATATTATAAATGTATATTATATAAAGTTTTCCATATATGAACGAGGCCAACCGTAAACACAACAAGCTGTGGGTTCGATCCCCACGCAAGGAAATTAAATATTTAATATTTTAATTGTTTCGTGGAGCGAATGATAATTTATAAATTTGTATAATGTAAAAAATATATATATTATATGTTCATTTAATATGTAATATCTGTCAACTTTTTTGTATAGTTGTGTTTTTTTAAGATTTATAGAGTTTCTTCGTCAACTTGCGGTAGGTTCTTGACCTTCAGTAGGTAATTTAAAAAAATATATAGCTTAAAAAAATGTAGGAAAAGATATAACCGATTTTTTGTAGACATGTAAAAACCATACTATTTATTGCTTATTGTATGTTGTTCAATAGAGACATTATATGTAAATTATTGGAATGTATGTTAAATTACTAACTCTAAGAATATTAGAAGGCCTTTTCTTCCTACACAACTAATAAATTAATTGAAATATATCCACCACTACTTAATTAAATACTATCGAGGATCTAGTGTTAAGACACTCCGTTCCATTAAGAGACCTCCAATCCCAATTTTTCGAAGAATTCTCGAGACGTTACTGGTGTTACTTAGTCATAATTTTTCACGAAAGTTAGAATTTTTGCGTCAGACATAGAGGCGAACAACTGGAGAGATTGACGGCTTGGCCGGAGCATTGTTTAAAGCAACAATAGGTGACCTCTGCGGAGTCATTAACCTACTGTGTCAATCTACAATCACAGAGCAGCTCCAACGGTAACGACACTTTCGTTAGTGAAACATTTCTACGTTTTAAAATATTTTCTCAGGTTTGACGCATTAAGATAATATTTTTTTTAGCCTTTAAAACCACGACTTCCATGTTGCATAATTGAAATGTAGCTAAATTAGTAAATCTCTTTATCTATTAATAACAACAATAATAATAATAGTTATACAGACAATATATATGTAAGTAAAAGATTATGAATTTAATTTGCATCTCTTACTTTGCGAGCTATCTATAACAAAAACATGCAATGACTACCGATGGAAGCTCATAGAGTTAAGTTATATCACGTAATTCAAAGTAATAGATTTTTCACTATTTTCTCCCAAAATGAAGCTGTTTTACGATGTCGAAGTGTTTTTTTCGAACGAGGTTCCCTCTGCCTAACCTACTGTGTGCGGGATACAGTGTGAGTTAGCTTTTTTCGCTTTGAACTGTTTCCCGTGCATAGCTGGGTAGCCAGACGGAACTTGAGGATCTAGTGTTCAGACACTCCAGTCCATTAAAAACCTCCTCAATTTCACTCCCTTTTACCCTCCATTCCCAACTTTTTGCAGAATTCTCGAGGCATGTTGAGAGCGCATATCAACGCCTCACTTTTGCTATGTTACTATAGCGAAGACATAAGAACATTATACATTTTAATTTACTCGTCCAAGTGAGAATTGAACTCAAAACCGTCGCTTTAACAGTCACACATTTATGGCAGCGGGCCACGACGACCTCGAGTATTATTCTGTAACCTTAATAAGAACCTATGCCGCTAGAAATCCGTTCTTGTTGCGCCTTTGCAAAATTCTTATACTTTTATTACAGCTATCTGGAAACGACAATATAAAAATATTGTCGTTTCCAAATATAACAAATATTTCACTGGCACTTATTCTATGTAGATTACACTTACTGATCTTGTATTCTTTCTTTATTTCTATCACTTACTAACACAAATTTTACTATAATCTAACAAAATGTTCATTCGCTATGCTTGTACATAATATGTGATATTTCGTTTTTATGTTCATAAGATTTTAGCTAAACTTTTACCGTCCTCGTTAAGCTGAATAACCGATTTAAAACTAATTTTGAACGCTTAATACTAGTACAAGATGACACAACCACTCGAAACTTTTTAACTATGGTGGTACATATTTTGAACTCTACTAGACTATACGAAATTTTGTGTCATAATTATCATAGAGAGAGACATTATGTTATATTTTTCAGATATTTACATGAGTTTCTTATATGAATATTTATAAGTACATAATATAATAACAAATACATATATTAAATTTGAATAAAAATCAACTGTGTACAAACATATTTTAGGATTCTTCTATTTAAAGAAAATGGTCATGGCCGATTTCTGAAGGCATTGCGTGTCGAGTGGCAGAACTCAACGCCGCACTCTGCTCCTACACCAGAGCGAAGAAATGAAAATATAAGTAAATATTTCATTTCCTCGAGTGGGGATTGAACCCACAACCAGTCGATTTTATAGTCACACTTTGTGCCGCTGCGCCACGACTGGCCTCATTGAATATTATTTTTTAAATTAAAATATTACAGCATCGCATCTTCTTAAGCTTCATTATTAATTTAAAAAAGTTGGATGTATGAAACGTGAACTCAAAATTACTGCTTAGCAGCAATTCTTTATATTTTTAACAGATAAGGAATTTATAAAGTTACGATAGTATTAAGATAAAATTCACATAATCAGTCACAAGATTTTGTCCGTTTACACAGATATAGAAGATACATATCGAGGTAATACCTTTTACGTGGAGAAGATAATGTTGATGGCTGAGACAGAAGGAACTTGGGAACCTAATGCTCAGCTCCATTCCCATTAAGAAATTTTCATCCCCCACTTTCAGTGGCGGAACTCAACACCGCGCTTTGCCTAGTTACCAAAGCGAGAAAACGAAAATATTAAATATTCTATTTTCCCGAGAGTCAAACCACAACCACGTTACAGTTACCGCTTTGTGCCACCGGGTCACAACGGCCTCATTTATTTACTGCTATTTAATTAATACTAATAAACTAAGGTTGTTTCAACTTATACTTTTTCACTATCTAATCGCATCCTTGAATATTAAATTTAACTGTTAAAGTTCTTAATGCCTAAGATTTAACGGTTTACGACGAGACAGTTGTACGTACAGTGTGAAGTGATAAGCAGTAATTTAATCCTTATGATCGATCGACAGCAAAGACGGTCAACAAGATCCTTAGTTTATCCATCTTGGTTATCATTTTATATTCAATATGAAATTTACATCGCTGTCGATATTAATTTAATATACAGTGCAATATATTGAATAACAAAATAGCAAATAAGATAAGCAAAATGCCGACTTCCCGCAAGCAGGGTAGGCAGAGGGTGAATAAGGTATGTCCATTGTAAGCACGATGATTGTACGTTCCATTCCTAGTCAGGGAAAATCAGCTTCACGCTGTATCCAGCACGCAGCACGGTAGGCAGAGGAAATCTAGTGTTAAGACACTCTTTTCCCCACTTTCCGCCGAATTCTGGAGACATTAGTAAATAAATATTCTGGGTAAATGATTTTTTCATTTCCCCGCTCTGGTACCCAGTGTCGAGTTAGGTCTCGAATTAGGGTAAAACGGAGAACGCAATGTCTTTACATTATGTTCTTGCTGTCTACTCCTCTACATTCAAGATGAAGCATAAAATTAAAAAAAAACATGAATCACTATGCAAGATAAAACATAAAATAAAAAGAACATGATTCCAAAAATTTTATAAGCATCTAAAATTCACTAAAATTTTAAATCTAAAATAAAATATGTTAAAAATTATATTACTGATCATAAATCTTCTCTTAGTAAATATACATTATTTGCAAGAGCAGAATCTTGGAAGCTCATTACAAATAATTTACCGAATACCACAGTCTATAATAAAACAATAAAGGCGAACCAGTGGCGTTACCACTCATCTCTTCTATTAAGATATAAATAGTGCTCCATTTTAGTTTTAAAATATCCAAATGAAAAATAAACCTTATCTAGAGCGTCCGGTTGCAAGTTGATAGACACTCTGACAGCCACATTACAAAAATAATTTTCGCTCCAATTTTTATTTTTACCGCATATTGTAAGTTTTTATATCTTTTTAATGGATTCCAAGATTTTTTTTTGTATAAACAAACATTTGTTATACGATTCATATTTATAAAGTTCACTGTTACTATGCTTAGAAATTTACATATTACATTATATCATGTAGCCATACGAAATATACGTCGTTTGTGTATCTAACGGACAATGGAGTGCTGTGAACTACAGAACTACAAGTGCTCCGTGATCCACTCACAACTTTATAAGGAGATGTGAAAAGCCGGACCGCTACTGAGAGTAATATCGGTATAGAGTTTGAGAGAGTTATGTAACATATATTAAAACCAAGTAAGCAATACTTTATATACTGTACACATATTTATTTAAATTTATATTTCTTAATATATGAATATTTACTTAAATTTATATTTCCATTTCTTCGCTCTGGTGTCGAGGCAAAGCGCGGCGTTGAGTTCTGCCAATGCCTCCAGAATCCGGCAGAAAGTGGGGAACGGAGTGTCTTAACATTCGGTTCCCTCTGCCTACCATGCTGTGTGAGAGATACAGCGTGAAGCTGATTTATTTTATTTATTTTAAAATATAGAATAGAATTGAGATAGAGAATGATTTCTATCGTGTGATCTGTGAAACATATGATGACTTTGGCGCAAGACACTGTCTCTAAATTACATTACATTATGAATATGTATATATATATACATATATGTGTCAAATAAATATTAGACCGTTTGATATGTAATGCATCATGCTAATCTACAGGAAGATGAAAGTATAAATATTATTATTTATAAACGTCTGTCATTCTGTCTATTTTAAAAAATAATTTCGTAGTTTTCGTACGACCGACTTTTTGCTATGGATAAAAACATTTTTTATTTAATATGTATAGTACCTAATCTTGAAAAGCGAATAACGTAACAATATTTAAATGTAATAATATTTAACTCATATTTATGCCTTTATAAACAGTTATTTTACTGGTTGTTTTAACGTAATCTCAATAACAATTTCACACCACTATTTGAATGCAAAATTCACAAAAAAAGCGGTACGATTTGACGTAAGGTAAATTTTATAAAACAATATAAAAAAAAAAACTTCCTTCTTACCCAACAACGATGAAAATACATAATAACTTAGCTTATTAACTTGTCGGACATTAAAACGATGCAATATGTTTGGCCAACAGCATTCAATACAATAAAGAGATCGGCTTCACGTGACCGGGCAACTGCGCCGGAAGCCGTCACGTGGGCCGCCACTTCCGACGTTATCCCAATACAGGGAATGTCATACCACCTATAGAACTGGGTAAAATGGAATTTGGTGATCGAAAATTTAATTATTGTAGGGGACAGTTTATTTATAAAATATGATACATAAATTAAAAAATAACATATGTATACTAATTGAAATAAAACTAAATTTCAGTAATATTAATTCCATTAAATAAATTAGCCTGTAAACCCAATAAATGTATCGCCATAATCCTTAATTACTCATTTACAATCCAGAAGGGTAAAGGATTTAGTTCTAATTTAATTAAGTAGTCGGATTACTGAGATCTTTTAAAACGAATGTGCCCAAATGGTCAATATTTACATTCGATTTCTAAAATTTAAACTTCCAAAATCACAGCTTACAAGGAAAAATTATGCAATTGATCTATCAAAAACGCTCTCCAAAATTCAAATTGTGATTTCGGGATATACCGCCGGCTTGTTGCCTTATAATAAAATCCTTTGATGGGTAAAAGTCAAATTATTCAAATTTCCCCCACAGATTGCTAACACCGATACCACGAGAGTTCAAAGGGCAAGAAAATAAGAATTATTAAGATTTAACATAATTTATTTCAATATCTTGTTCTATTTATATGGCGACAATCTCGTCGTATGCTTACATCGTAATAGCTAAGTGGATGTAAACATTTATGTAGGCTTTATCTTTATAATGACATCTTTTATATTAAAGTTAAAAAATCTTTTATGTTAACTGAAAAGTTATTATGATATTTAAATATATATTTTTTGCCTTGGACAAGTTATTATGGAATATTTATTGTACTAAATAATGATTTTACTATTACCTACCTAAATTAATGTTTAAAAAGAGGTAATTATAAAGCCAGATATCGAAATTTAATTTCAAAACTATATTTAACAAAGTTTCATACTAATATTTAAGCTGATCCATATAACTGATTCAGCTTCAAGCTATATCCTGCATGTAATAGGGTAGGCAGAGGAAGTATAGTGATAAGACACTACGCTCCCTACTCTCACCGAATTTTGAAAGCATTGTCTGTTACGTTGCAGAATTCAAAGCCGCAATTTTGCCACGACACCAGAGCGAAGAAATGAAATTATTAAATCCTCATTTTCTCAGGTAGGAATCAAACTCACAAACAGTCGCGTCTACAGTCACATCCTAGCACATACATGCTCAAAGCACACAATTAACACTCAAAATAAAAAAAAATCGCATTAGAAAAAGAATATTATAAAAAAAATCCAACAAAAGACACTCATATCATTTGAGAAAAGCATCAAAATAAGGTCACTTATTACGAGCACAATATTGCTCACTTCGTCGCTCCATAGCGATGCACTGTTGAAGGCAGCACCAGCACTATAAGGCACTTGTCGCACGTGACGACGACAATTCTCATATTTAATCCTGATTACGATCAGAGCGTGTGGTGTTATAAGATTTAATCTATCGTTAAATTGATGGCTGCACATTGGAATATTACCGCGATTGCTTTAATTTAGTATCATTTATAATTTTATTTTGTGTATCTGTGTGTTGATAGGATAGGTTTTAATGATATATTTTTGAGTTTTAGCTTCACGCTGTATTATCCACATAGCAGGATAGGCATAGGGAACTTGGGAACCTAGTGTTAAAGAATCTCTACTTCCCGCTGAATTCTGGTGGCATTGTGCGTTACTCTATATTTACGGATCTATATAATAATTTAGGTATTTATATACCTTAATTTAAATGCAATATTAACTATTATATACTAAATTTGTATCGATTTATTAGAAGAAAAAAGGGTTTTTATATTGTATCTATGGAATTTATTTGTAATATAACGTCCTACAAACATTATGGCATCCCTGAGATAGCTTTTGGGATTGTAAGACGATGTTATTGCAACTATATGGCAACACCAGCTTTGCAAGGACTTGGCATGTCTATACGTGTAATTTGGGCCCAGACCGAGCCACCTACAAGTTATCGGATTGTCATAATTTAATATAGCGCGTATCTATCGTATTTGTTGCCAGGATGCTTGATTGTACGGCGGCCAAATGTTTGATATAAATAGATGGAACGATTCATCATATAATTTTAATCAAGCTAAATGTATCCTGAACCTACTTATGATTCTTAATATAATATATATTTACATCGATGCATAATGCAGCAGAAAGAACCTAGAGTGGTATATTACCCCATCATTGGCTTTCCACATTGAATATTAGCAGCCAACGCCGAATTTCCACAGAAATAAAAATATTTAAAGTATGTGTGTATAAATATTGGTAATTTATTAAAACAAAAATATGGTAGATTTATTTATAAAGTTCTTATACCTGTCAATTATACAAAATGCTTTCGGTGTTAGAAACACTGCTATTTACTTTATATAAATATTTATTTCATATAATTATAATAATTACAATAATAAATTAAAATATATTGCAAATCGCTCATACAGAACGGGCCTTATAAATGCGGGTTTTAACAGTGGCTTCATTAGTCAAGTCTACTTTCAACATTAATAAGAGTATAATAGTGAAATAATATTGTATTTAGGTTATAGCTAAAATAGTTTTTACGTACGATTTTATTTAAAGACGTTTATTTATGAAAAAAATAAAAAAAAATCTTGTGATGTTGTTTCGAATTACATTCTTCCTATATTTTATTGCTTAGTTTTGTATGAGCGTTCCAGGAACAGTATTTTTTAAAATATGAATAGCTGACAGCTCTTTTAATATAAAAATAGTTGTGTTTCATTTACATTGTGAGATATTATTTCGACTTAATTAACTTTTGGACTAGTAATATATACAATACTATTTAATATTAAGTATATTAAAAAAAATATAAAAAAATGTATATACGTAAATATAATTAAAATTTATTTCTTTTTTAAGTATCTTTTATAGAAAATACAATAAGAAAATTGGCTATTACGTTTGACACTAAAAGTGATTTCAATAAATTACTATCAATATAAAGGTTGTACAACTTTGAAACCAGACCGAAGTGATATGACTCTACAATCTTTTCACCCGCAAGGGAAATAGCTGGAGAAAATAAAAGGAAAAGACATTTTAAATACTTATAGGACGTACGATATTAAAAAGTGTATCGAAATGCTACCAAGAGGGAATTACGGCCCTGATTACATGACTTGCTTTGAGCACGGCCGAGCCTAGATAAGTTGTCGTCTAAGTTCTTAATTACTGACTTAGTGTGGTTTTGCTATCTGTTTTATTATTCTGTTTTCTTTTCTACTTATATATGTATAGAATATTGCTAAGAGAAAATCACTAAGTTTCAATAAAAATATCTTGCTTATGTAAAATACTGTTAATATATATGAAGTATATGAATAAACTACTATTTCCAATTAGTATGTTTTGTTATTGCATATACTCGGCCCATTTGCTATTTTTAAATATTTTTAAAGTGTTATTCTACACTTAGGTTAGTTTTCTTAATTAGTACATTTATTAAAAAAATAAAAATAAATAAATCACAGCTTCACGCTGTATCCCGCATATAGTTGGGTAAGCAGGGAGAACATAGTGCTAAGACACTCCGTTCCCCATTTACCGCCAAATTCTGGAGACTCAATTCGTCTTGAATGGTGAAATTCGACGCAGCGCTTTGCCTCAACATCAAAGTAAAGAAATGAAAATATAAATTTAAAGAAATAATTCATATCCTCGAGTGGAGATCGAACCCACAACCACTTGCGTTTACGTCAAATTTTCGTGCCCTTGCGCCATGACTGGCCTCATAAACTAAACAAGTTAAATATAGTGGAACCATTCAACACATACGCGTTCTTGCATTACTCCAATCGAATTTGAAAAGTAAAAATAAAATAAATAAATTAGCTTCACGCTGTATCCCGCACACTGCAGGGTAGGCAGAGGGTGTGTTAAGACACTCCGTTCCCTATTTTCTGCCGATTGTGGAGGCATTGCGTGTTGAGAGCCAGAACTCACCGCCGCACTTGTCCTCGACACCAGAGCGAAGAAATGGAAAAGTGACAAACACAAATACAAATTAATACAGCCCGACTGAGTATTATATCATAAAACAAATACAATTGTTTTTAATGGAGAACCTCTCGTCTGGTACAAGATACGGCTTGTCGGAGACGTGACAAGAGACCCGAGAAACGAAGTTTCCTCTTAGGGTGGGAGGACCTTTTGAATTATAGCCGTAGCACTTATCTCTGCATAATGATACTGAAGATCGGGTTACATGATCCAGTTATTACGGAAATTAGAATTGTACTCTCTACTAACTGACAGTAATTACAATCTCGCATATTCACGTATGTTTCAAATGAGTATATTAAATGCAATCTCTTCGTGGGAAACTCAGATTATACTTATATATACATACATTGTAATGTTTTTAGGGCTTTGAAAGACAAACAATACTTAAACATAAACGGCAAACACCTGTGCGTGTTTTACTACAGTGTAAATAATAATATATTAAATTGAAAATATAAAAATAATCATAGTTATGTTATTACTTCTTATTGTTATTGTATATGATGATTTTACCGCCAATAATCTATATATATAAAAGGACTTGTGCTGACTGACTGAGGTAAGACGCACGCAGAGCCGTAACCGCTGATGGTAGAAACGTGAAATTTGAGCAGTTGTTTATTTTCATATTCTGGACATCCACTAAGAAGGGAATTTGAAAAAATTTTACCCTAAAGGGACGAAATAGGGGTTGAAAGTTTGTATGGAAAAAAAATGTAATCTGTACCGATTTTTATAAAATTTGAAATTCAGACTCTTAAAAACATTTCATTGAATACGTGTTTCATGGTTTTTAAGAATTCACCCCCTAAGGGTTCAAATAACGGGTTGAAAGTTTATATGGCAAAATCTTTAAATTGCCACCGATTTTTATAAAAAATTAAATTCAGACTGTTAAAAATATTTTATTGAACACGTGTTTCGTGGTTTTTTTTAGAATTCACTCCTAATAAGCGGGCGAAGCCGCGCGCGCCCTCTAGTTATATATATATAAATGCAATTGCACAATACTTCGTTGTTTGTCGTCACTCTAATATTTAATGGCGTAAATAATAATGTGCTCAACTACTTGCAAGATTTATTTTTTATCTTGAGATCGCGTTGAGGTATTAAGCTGAAATTTAGTTTAGTTTTTAGTTTAGAATTTTTAATTTATATCAAATATCCAGGTATATAGTTTCTTGATGCACAGAAAAAATCTTCTAAATCAACGCAAACAAAATATTTATGAATCAATTTTACTGCCTTTCGTATGAAAACTGCCCGTAAACTCAAAACCAATAGGGTTTTTACCATGAAATGAGCTATGAAATTTGACATAAAGTGAGAACTTACAATACAAATAAAGGAAAAAAATCCAGAAAGGATAAATTTATAGGTATTTCATAGGGAAACATAAGTAAAAATTTATATTTATACTTAATTTCATTCAAAATTAGTGCATATAAAGCCGCTAATTTAAGTTTGTCATCTTTTATAAGTTTTAGTTATGAAAATTGACCTACAATCCTGAAATTGATACGGCAGTCTCGATGGGTAAGTCCCACACGCGCTATGCCGGTTTTATTAAAGCACAGTAAATAATTACTATAACCAATTAACAAATATTTTGATTAGAACAAAATTATGTCTTATATTAATTTTAAAAACTAAAACTTACAACAAACAAAAATAAAGAGTTATATTGTAAAATAAACAAAAAAATTATGCCTAATTATAGTAAAGCTAAAATAAAAACAACCAAAAAAATAAATAACATGAAGGTCACAACCTGTGGGGAGATCGTGATTGACCTAACAACGTTGAACTAATCGTTCTAATAGGATGCTACATGGAGTAAGCGAGAGGGAGGGTGGAATCAATTTAGGTGACGGAAATTGCTTCATTTAACGCTACTGGTGACAAAACAAATCTAACGAGCTATGTGGCCATTTCCTCAACATCCTTCTGTGTAATTAGTTATAGTTGTTTATGATTTTCTTTAGACTTGCGAATGTATAAATTGATATGGATATTTTATTAGACTAAATGATTTTTTAGAGAATATTAATACTTAAATAAAAAAAACATAAAATACTAAAATAAATATAACATTTATTATGGCATAAACTATTAAAATAGCATTGTAGAGTTTTACAAAATAAATAATAGGTAAATGAAAAATCACAAGAAAGTAAGAAATCATAATATGACAGGCGCGGACACTAAACCACGTTTCAAAGAAGCAAATGCTAGCAAATTATAAACATTTGTATTCCAAAAGTGCAAAGTTGACCTAGAGCACTCTATTTAATTGCACGGCAGTCTATTTCTAGTATTAGACAGAATTTTAAGAAAAGACTTACAATTTGTTGGTTTGTCATTTAATTTAAAGAAAAATTGTAAATTTTACGTTGTAAAATTATGTTATATTATATAAAAGTACCGTTTTAATATTATTATTTTGTTTCATGTGTAACATAATGAAAATAGTAAAACTATTTTTATAAATTCTCCTAGCCAAATAAAATGTAATTGCGTTTATTATTTCATTTGTTTATCAACTTGTTACTTTTAAAACGCATTGGATTATTATAATCAATTTTCACTGACCAAAATAATAATTAAAAGAAGATATACATATGTATATAGCCTCGTACACTCCTTGAAATATTAAAAAAAATGTATAAAATGAAATTCTAAATCTCAAAAAAAAAACTTAAATAATATATCGCAATGATTTTCAGATATTAGAAAAAATATATAATAATTCGGATAAAGCCAGTTGTCGCTGCCACCATTTACAGCTCTGTTATATAATACATAGTGGTCAAACTCACACTATATAACACAAGAAATTATGAAAATAGAAAAACAGTTAAATATACATTTGTACTGTGCACATATCAAACAGGCCATCTCTGACGCACTATGCAGAATCAAATGGGACTTCCAACGTTCATCTAATCATACTCAATCATCTTAACTTGTACTCACTCAGAAATATAATATGTTACTATGTTCTTTAAAAAAAATTCACCAGCTTCACGCTGTATCCCACTGCACAGCGGAGTTTGTAGAGGGAACCTAGTTTTAAAACGCTCAGTTCCCCACTTTCTGCCGAATTCTGGAGGCATTGCGTATGGCGAAACTCAACGCCGCGCTTTGCCTCGACACCAGAGCGAAGAAATGAAAATATAAATTTAAATAAATAATTCATTTTCTCGAGTGGGGATCGAACCCACAACCAGTCGATTGCACATTCACATTTTGTACGCCTGCCCCACGATTAGTCTTTTTCTTATTTTTTTTAAATTGAGTGATTTGACACAAAATCTCTCCGTTCACCAATATTCAACCTATTCAGTAACATTACATACAGTAAAAAAAAATAAGTTTCGTTACCATCGCCACACTTCATCGTCAAAATGTATTTTTCAATATCAATATTATATTAATTAGAATTTCAATAGCATCGCATTAAAATAAGCACTTCCCAGGGGAACCACTATAACGTTTTATATTTTATTAGCTATATAGAGAAATATTTCTAACTTTAATATATATTGTCCTTTCTTGAAGTAGAATCCACACTTTACGAGCCAGTAGCGGCTAGCCATGACTTCACTCAGGTAATCTAAACTACAGTTACAGTAACGACAACTACAAGCGTAACTTGAACATAAATAATGAGCACTGTCAAAGCTATAAGCGTAAAGCGTTTTAATAGTTTTCTATTGTTTTTAAATGAACAACAGTAAGTAATTTCACTTTACGCAGTTTCTTGTATTATCTTCAATATATTATAATAGCACGTGGCATTTGTTGATTGTTTATCTATTTTATACTAATTGGAATTTTATTCTGTGGAAATGAAGGTTTTTTTGTTATTATTAGTAACACTAATGAATGTCCTTATTTTTGAATTATTTAATAATTAAAAATTTTTATTCATAAAAATATACTAGATTGATTTTTCAGTAGAATATCCTAGGAGTATACTCAAAAAACATTACATAATATTGTTAACATTAAAATATTCACATAAAAATTTAGTTCATATGAATATAATATGATATCAGTTAAGTAACAAATTACTCTGTATAAAACCCCATATTTTTGATGAAAGGATATTTAGAGTGCAACTCATTCACTTTGCATGGTTGAATGATCACTTGAGACGTTACAGAGATACTTAAGCACTTATTTTTTTATTTTCGTCTACTTAAAAATATATTTACTTGTTTTGTAGTGCCATTTATGTACTTAGACGGGATATTTAGAAATTGCAACAATATATTACATTACGAAAGTTCTTTCTGCCTTACATCGATATTTAAGTTAGGAATATTGGATTTGCTGAGAAAAGATAATAAATTTAAAATATTTACTTTCGTGTCAAAGAAATATTTTTAATCTGTAACCTTTATTACAGACTAAATAGCTTTTGTCTACGTTTGTACAGTCTCCAATATAAATTATTTATTTTGGCATGATTTATTAATAGAACACATAATATGGAATAACTTCTATAAGATAAGAACAGTATTATAAGTAAGACGTAATCTAATTTGATAGATATTGTCCATAATAATATTTTTATCATTTGACGCGTTAATTCCCGTGCGGAGGATTAATCATTAATTTAGTAATCAAGTTTGTTTTGTTATATTGTACAAAGAGTAGTTGTATCTTTTTCTTTTTAAATAAAATAAATCAACTTCACGCTGTATCCCGCACACAGCAGGGTAGGCAGAGGGAACCCAGTGTTAAGACACTCCGCAGCCTTAAATTTTTCACTAGGGCTGGTTGTGGCTTCCCCTTCAACCGTGTATAAATAATTGTCACTTTGCCAGCAAGGAAGTATTTTAATAATTTAGAAAACCTATTAAAAGAACATTTTTTTATATTTAGAAGTTTTTTTTTAAATATGCAGATTTCAGAGCAAGACTTAAACAAATATATAATATAGGTTTTATTACATGAATATAACAGCTACGTAGCCATTAATATAACACTATTCAAAATGATTCAAAGCATTTCATTAGTATATGGTATTGTGGACATTGCTCGTTACTGTATCAGCACTGATTTATATCAATCAGTTGTATTATTTGCGTGAATTAGTCGAGGAAGAGTAATCAAAGAGCAATATAACATTTCACTTTATTTAATATGATCGTATTATTCTACGATTTAAAAAAAAAATTAAATTAGCTTCACGCTGTATCCCGCATGCAGCAGGGTACGCAGAGTGAACCTAGTGTTAAGACACTCTGTTCCCCACTTTCTGCCGAATTCTGGAGACATTGCGTGTTGAGTGGCAGAACTCAACGCCGCGCTTTGCCTCTACACCAGAGAGATGAAATGGAAATATAAATTTAAGTAAATATTTCATTTCCTCGAGTAGGGATCGAACCCACAGCCAATAGGTTTTACAGTCACACTTTGTGCCACTGCGCCACGACTGGCCTCAGATTTTTCATACTTTACTAATTTCGAACTAGTACACTACTGTCAATTATTTCATATATCACGCATACAACTTTTTTAACTATTTGACAGATATCATTTTTAAAATAATTTATTGGTTAAACGGCCAGTTGCGGCGCAGGGGCACAAAGTGTGACTGTAGACGCGACTTGTTGTGGGTTCGATCCCCACTCGAGAAAATTAAATATTTATTTTAATTTATGTTTTCATATCTTCGCTCTGGTGTTGAAAGGAAGGCAAAGCGCAGCGTTGAGCTCCGCCACTCAACACGCAATGCCTCCGAAATTCGGCGAAAATGGGCAATAGAGTGTTTTAACACTAGATTCCCTCTGCCTACCCTGCTGTGTACGGGATATAGCGTGATTTGACTATGCAATTGCAAAGTGAAATCTCAAAAGTATACTAGGATGTATTTTATGTAATTAATTACATTATTTACGTGCCTTAACACTAAGTCTAATTACTAGGACAAAGTCATACGATGACATCTCAATCTATTTAAGCAGCAAATTAAATACCAAAGAAACATCTTTACTATTGTCATGTCAACCTTAATAGTTTAATTAAAACTGTTACTTTAAACAATGGGCTTTGATCTAAACATTTCTAAGCTAATTCGAAATGCAATTGACGTGATACAAAAATAGAATGGATAAACAACTTTTTAATTATATACAAATCCGACCGCCCGTTAGAGAACGCGGACGTCAAATTGTAATAAGCTCAAACTTTTCTCTGTAAAGTTTATATTCGTTTACTCTATTAAATTACCAAATGGACCAACCGAGGGGACGTAAGCTTTAAAAAACTGACAGTGACAAGTAAAATTAAATTACACATGTTAAAGATAAGGTTCAATACAAATGTGATGTTATTTCTGTCGCGACGCATCGATGCGCTTCGTTAGTTGGTTTGAAACGAGCCTTAAAGTTTCCCGTTATGATTACACAAATTATATTAATAATGTTGACTAAAACTAATTAAATTATCTAGTTCTTTCTATAATCATGTAGTAATTGAAGTCAAAGGAACATTAGTGCACATTGCATACGTATTGCTCTCTGTGTTCATAGATTTTAATCGACAATAGATAAATTTTTAAATACGTCCTAAATACGGGCATACAAACAAAAATTTTATCATTAATATTATATGGCATTAACCAAAGCTAGGTAACTGAATTTTCTGTTAAAAATGTGGCATCCAATCCTGTCCTGTCAGTCGTTTTGTTGTGCCACAACTTTGAATAAATTATGCTAAAGCAGTGGCATCCAAGTGTGGCTTTGACTCTCTTCTCTATTATATCAATTATACAATTCCATTACATTCTAAACTAAATTATTGTATTTAAAAACGATACAATACGCCAAAAAACACCATAATTATAGCTATAGTACTGTTTAAGCATTCAGAAATTAAAATAAAAATACTGAATAAAATGAATCAAATTACAACAATACAAGCGTACGTAAGACATTAAATCAAAAATTATAATATATATTCGTAGCTACATGTGTATTTTGGCTTCTCCGTCCCGATTACTTTTGAATTGTCTTTATTTCTTTTTCCGCTATAGTTATTATTTCCTGTAACAAATGAGCTCTGTCTCATTTCATAGTTTGCTGGCTACACATTATTTTTGATGAAAAGCCCATCTTTTTTCTATTGGCAACCATCAAAAAGTCTTGTATTATATTTGTCTTTATAAAAACGAAGCTGGCACAATGTATTTATGCTTATTGCGTGTTTATTTAATATACATGAACATGGAATTCCAAAAAAAAATACTAGAAGTCCATATTTTTATATTTATTAATTAATGTTAGTTCAACGATTTTATTTCTTTTTTTAGATAATTCTACTTAAAATATTATATTTTTGTAATCAATTTTATTTGCTGCTGTTACTATATCGGGTTTAAAAGTAAAGAAATGTTTTTTTTTTCAACTTCACGCTGTATTCTTCATATAGCAGGGTAGGCGGAAGGAACCTAAACCGAGTAACCCATACTTTTCAGGCACTGTGTGATGAGTGGCGGAATTCAACACCGCGTTTTCTTCCGCGTTACCAGAGCGAAGAAACGAAAACAAGTAATAAATATTCAGTAATTTCCCCGAGTGCAAATGGAACTGACAATCGTGGCGTTTACAGTCACACGCCTGTCCCACTGCGTCACGACGGTCTCAATATATTCTTATACAAAAATATTTAACAGAAAGCAGTTATTTAATTAAAAATTTAACAACAGGCATAATATGTTAACTGAATAATATTTATATAATTGAAGTAGCTCAGTGGTATGATAACAAGAGTAAACTAAATCTACTTCACAAAATTGTGCTTAGGAAATGAGTTTAACTTAAAGTGGTAAATGCCACGATTAACATAATCTACTTTGCTTAACGAAAATTTGAATAATATAATAAGCGATTTAATTCGTAGTGATGTTGCTTACTATAATTGTTTAAAAGATAATATTTATTTGAGAACTTTAAAATTCTATCGCTTTTCTGTTCACTATATCACATTTTTATATAAACGTTTATTATTTTTAATTTATATAATTAACCTCACGCTTTATTCCTAGCGGGGTAGTCAGAGAGAACGGAGCGCCAAACGCTAAGGTCTTTACATACCTCTTTCGCCTCGTCCACTGTCATCAACCTCTTTATACATGCCCTCCGGGGGGTCCTCATGCTTTATACGTGACCTTCCTCCAGTATCTTTGATACTGTGTGTTCGAAGGTCAACCGAGTTCTCCCCCTATGTCCCTTACCGCACACTTTTCCATCGTAAATCTTTTTTGCCATTCTTTTATCACTCATTCGTTCGACGTGCCCAATCCAACTGAGCACGTTCTTCTTCATTCTCACTCTCTTTAATTCATATACTCAAATTTAATTTTACTACACAAAAATCTTTAAGAAAAGTTTCATTGCTTTTTTACTAGTCTCTGGATTTTAGGTTTTATTTAAAATTTGAAACAAACATCCACATATCTGTAACTTATTAAATTAACATCTAGATTTGATAAGTTATTCATATATCAAGATTTTTTTTAAATATATTGTAGAACCGTAATACACATTTATTTATTTGAAATAAAAATATCTTTTAGCGGATCTATCGAATTAATCATATAAATATGGCAAACGTGGAGTGCCTAAAATAGCTGTGGCATGTTCTTCATCGTAGCTTCAATCTCATGGCCAACATATGAAAGATTTAATCAACACTTAGTGGCACCCTGCTGAGCGCACGGAAAAATTGGACGCGGGTTGCTATTCTTGAAACACACCATATTCATTTAGTATACGACATTTAATATGATATAAGGAATTAATGAGCTATTTGATTTCTTCAACAGCAATAAAACAATGGTCTCTATTTATAAATAAAGAATGTGTTATAATATTTTATTTATAAAATTTAGATATGGTGTGTAATAAACTTGACCTATATGTTTATGATTCCTGTCCAATAACTTATTTTTTGTATTTAATTAGAATGAAGTTATGATTTTCTCATTAGGCCTCAAATTTTTATTCAAATATATTTTTTTTATAAAAATTCAAAAATTTCATTCTTGTGATCGTTTCAAAAATGTAGCCCCAAAGAAGCAATGATAGTGATGTCGCCAACTGGCAAGCAGGACGCTAGAGTGGGCCAAACAGATTCGCCCCTATCAATGAACTGATTTAATTATATCCATTCATAATTGAGGTGTTTTCATTTTAAAGCTTATCATTTAATAAGTAAGTGAGGCCAGTCGTGGTGCAGGGGCACAAAGTGTGACTGTAAACCGACTGGTTGTGGGTTCGATCCCCACTCCAGGAGATGAAATATTTACTTAAATTTATATTTCCATTTCTTCACTCTGGACAAGTTCGTCGAGGACAAGCGCGGCGTTGAGTTCTGCCACTCAACACACAATGCCTCCAGAATACGGCAGACAGTGGGAAACGGAGTGTCTTAACACTAGCCCCTACCTCTGCCTACCCTGCAGTGTGCGGGATACAGCGTGAAGCTGATATTTAATAAGTAAACATTTATGGTGCAAAAGTAGGTACATACATATATATTAGAACACAAAAAAATATATATTTTTAGTTTTTTACGAACTTCATATATGATAATAAATTTTGATTACTTATTATAAGCTTCAAAAAAATGTGTTATGATATTCATATCAAACATTTTTAGGTACAATCAATCATTTGAAATTGTCCTTTATTGATTAACAGCTTATTCTCTAAGTGACATTTGCTTATTTCTTTTCTGACAGTTTCGTTGATATTATACATGATGTCACAAGTAATAAAATATTCTTTATAGATTGTAATTATACTGGTCTAACCACAATTTATTTGAGCCTGTACCCTAATATGGACCATTAAACCGACCTTCGTCCTAAATATCCTAATCCAGATGGTCCTGAAAAGCTTACTCATTAAGTTGTTTCAATAAGTATAAGGAGACTTGTTTAGTATATTACATGAAATTTATGCTTAATTTTTTTTTTAATTTACTACACTACAAATAATAAAGATATTAGTTTTTAGTTTCACGCTGCATCCCGCATCTCGCTTGGTAGGGAGAAAGAGAAAAATTCTGGAGGCATTGAGTGTTGACTGGCGGAACTTATGCGCGCTTGGCCTCAACATCAGTGTCTAACTAAATTAGAATATTAAGTATTTCATTTCCTTGAATGGGGATCGAACCCACAACCTGTAGCGTTTACAGTTACACCCTTGTGCCACGACTAGCCTCAAAATGAAACTCAAATTTAGTACTAAAATTATAATAAAAGAGCCTCAAGTTGCAACAGCTTTATTAGGTACGACGAGAGCTGAATGCATTTCAATTATTGGTCGTATGTGCCAGTAAATATCTACTGATAATAAGCCAATATTAATTGTTGCTCACTCGATGAACTCTTTAATTGGTAATATCAGTTCCACAGTAACGTATCCATTTACTATTGCAATAACGTCAACTAAATGGGTGGAAAATTGTATTTTTAAGCAAAACAGCTCTAGAAAAAGCATTTCAAAGCAAGAACTTTCACACTATTTCTACTGAAAGAAAGAAAATTCAGGAAATTCACGTACAAAATAAGGCGGGCAGCTTAATACTTACACGTCCTCAAGACCGTAAAAGGCCCGTTTACATTTTTCATCGTGCTAATTTTATTTGACTCGCCCTGAATATATTATGCCCTATTATAACGCGGCCCCTCCACAAGCGTTTAAAGCCAACAATGAGATTTTTTTTCCTGTTTAAATTGTTAACATTAAATTTTTGGTGAAATGTAAAAAATCTGATATTATAGCCGTTTATAGCTCATTAGGACCGCCATTGTTTCATTATAAATTTTAAGTATACATTTGCCTTGCAAAAATATTAATTTTATTTTTTATGTAATGTAATTAAATTTCATCAATAAATATTTATTTATTCAAAATATTTTGGCACATTTTAAAATTATTTTTGAAATAAAAGAATTAAATATACCACCACATCCATCATTTAAAGAATCAAAGTAGCTACCTAAACTTCACTTGACTAAAGTTTTTACTCCTAACAAACTTTCGCCATGTAAATACCGGAATTCGTGTTTCAAAATTAAATTTCATAATTTCTTAATAACTTACATTTCTTCCTCATTTACATCATGCGGAATTGAATCAAAAAACTTCTTGCAATTTATTGCATAATTCTACCTGGAACAAGAAAAAAATGTATTAGTGCTAGTTCATATTAAAAATACTTTTTAACCAAAAGCTTCCACTCTTGAATAAGATTTGTAGAAAATTATAGAATAGAATAGAATAGAATTGAAAAGAATAGAACGTACTTTACTCCACACATACAAAGAATTAAAAAAAATAGTTTTACAAAAAATAGAAAATTATAGTTTTTAATTTAAACTATTAAGTGAACCTAAATCACTGTGGTTGTGGGATCAAAACTTTTCAGGATATACGTTTAGGGCGTCGTCGTGACACAGGGGCACAAGTGTGTGACTATAAACGCAACGGTTATAATATATTAACGGTATATTAACGGTTATAATAAAATATTTAGTATTTTCATTTCCTCTCTGGTAACGAGATTAAACACGACGTTGAGTTCTGCCACAAAGATATTAACGTATAAAGCGCATATTTTGGAAAATAGTGCTTCGAAAATATGAAAACATATCATGTATGTATGTAAATATATAATCTATATAATTAACGGTAACAAAAAGTACTTATTTTTTTTTTTTTTTAGTTTAAGAGCCACCTTTAAATTTATTAAAAAAAAAGATGCAACCAAAAACCAGACAACCTGTAAAACAAGCAACCTGAAAAAGTCATCACAAAGCGTATAAATCGTAAGTTAACTCGTAATGAACAGTCACCGTCACACTTCAGACAGAAAAAGGCAGTTGAATTTCAAAGGCATTCGTCCGAAACAATCCAATAATAGCGCGATTCGATTGTTCCCAGTATAACCGACCCGGTTAGTCTACCTGTTTAATGCAAGCGTCGTGTCATTTGTTTTAAATAACCTACCACTTTTGACCTACTATGCACTGACAGTTCCCGAATAAGCCACCGGTTTGGTGATATTTTGAGCAGAATACATTAATTCTTTATAAGGAAGTAGAGTGCAATATGAATCCATTATGTAAAACTCTATTTACAGGATTAGCTGATATCTGACACAAGTCAAAGGTTTTGACTGTTGTAAGTTATATTGTATTTTAGTTTTGGAATCTCTTTGTGCTGTCATTAAAATAAAAATTTCCATTTATCGATTTAAAGGGTTCCGTACGTCAAAAGGTAAAAACAGAACCTTTATAGGATCACTTTGATGTCCGACTGTCCATTTGTTCGTGGAGAAAATCATTACATTTTTTTTATTGTACTTCATTTCACAGAAAATGTGCATACGGGCGTATGCACATTTAAATTTGTCAACTATACAACAGTTGTAGTTCCGGTGGCCTACTACCTTAAAATTGGGACGGAACACTCAGTGGGCGAATCCGACTTGCATTTGACCGGTTTATTTTATGTAAAAAAGAGTTATTTCCACGTGGCATGCATTATGCGTTTTGTACTTATTTTTATGGAAAGAAAGGAGAAGGTTATTTTTTAAATATCAAATGTGATTTTAAAGAAATTCATTAATATTTCATTAAAATCACATTTTGCAACAAGTCTTCAAGCTTCCAATTGTATTAAGAAACTAATAATGAAAATTTTATATTTTTTTAATAAAAAAAATTATAATAAAAACAGTAAAAAAATCAAGATTACCACGAGAATTCCTAATCGAATCAGTATGCACAAATCAAAATAATTGGCCAGCGCTATGTATGTAGATAGGTAATACCTGTCGCATATCTAACTTCCGTTCCAAAGCTACCACACAATAGGCCCTAAATAACATTCTGGCGCTGTGAAATTCACTCAAATCTACAGTAGACATTCAATTCCATAGAAGACATACAAAACAATACAATTACTAAATATTCTCTAAAGCAATTACTTTCTTTGAATGACTTATAAATTTAAATATTTTACATAATACGTTGTTATGCATATTTTTTAAACAATTGAAATAGTAAACCCATATTTTTTAGATAATTTACATACGAGTTACTGATAAGATTGTATAAGTTATGAGGTGTAGACCTAACAACTGATATTCTCACAAATATTTAAATTTTATTAAAAATATAATTAAATTAATAATATTTACATAAACAGAATGAGTAGACTTGTATATATAAATTTATCTTTCGTTTTTTAGTTTAGTTTTTAACCACTTAGGTCAAAGCCACTCAATAAATTTAATTAATGTTGTTAACAACACGACGCCTACGGTATTATATATTACTATAATAATCATTGTTTTTGGTTTGGTGGTTTTGATGTATTTTCTTAAATACCACTCATATATAATCCGTTACAATTATATTATAAGCACAAATATAGATTTCGACATAATATTTAGTTGCAAACAAGTACTCGAACGAACTTGAATCGAATGAATGCGTACGACGGCGGCAGGTTAAATATGATACTGGGTTTAACATGATATCCTCAGCATTCGACCTGAATGCCACAACGCAAGAAGCAGAGAGCGTGTAGAGTGGCGGACTACGACGATTGCCGGCTCGAATGCGGCATCAAGAGCGCGAGCTTAGGCACTATCGCCGAGTGCAGACGGCTTCACGTTCACCATTCAACGTTTTAAATGAGCCCTGCTTTTCTAAAAGAATTGGTCTCACATTGTTTCATTTAATACAGCGTATTTAGCGGGGGTTTTTATTTTAATCTTTTGTATTGTTTGTTTACTTAATATTTTAATGTAATAAAAATATTTCAGTTTCGTTTTTTTATGTATTTAATCAATTGTAATTTTGATTTGTGTTTATTTTGCTTATTTATGTAAAAGATTGTTGTGAAACCACGGAGTTTAATACGGGAAATTCAATTATATGAGAATTGAATTTAGGATCTGCGTTGAACTACTTAGTTATTGAGTATATAACGATTATGTAGTGCCAGTCAATTTAAGTTATGATCGCTACAATTTAACACGATACGTTATAATAACGTTAACTTTACTATTACATACATACTAAGTTTGAAAAGCCTCGCATTAAATGGATTCCCTACAAGCGCTTCACGCAGCGTTTTTCAAATAGTTTTTTTTAACTTAACCATGATATTCTGTATGTTTATTTTAGCATATAACTCTTTAAAAGGGACTAATGTATAAGTAAATAGGCATTAGTTTTTTAAACACATTTCATCTACTATAACGTGCATTATATAAATTGGTATCGATAAGAACGAAACTCTTTAAAAAAAAAGTAATACAACGACAATATAATTTTAATATATTTACTTTCTGTATCACCAACGAAAATATATTATAAAAATTATCTTACAATCATCCCATTATTTCGTCGTTTAATGAGATACTTTGAAACTGTGCTCTACTGGTTGGCCAAATTTCCTTTCGTTTAAATAATATAGTTTTTAACAAAAATATAAAAATTAATCTTCAAATGCAATTTTTTTTTAAATCAAATCAGCTTCACGCTGTATCCCGCACACAGCAGGGTAGGCAGAGGGAACCTAGTGTCAAGACACTCCCGTTCCCCACTTTCTGCCGAATTCTGGAGGCATTGCGTGTTGAGTGGCAGAACTCAACGCCGCGCTTAGCCTCGACACCAGAGCGAAGAAATGGAAATATAAATTTAAGTAAATATCTCTTCGAGTGGGGATCGAACCCACAACCAGTCGGTTTCACAGTCACACCTCGTGCCGCTGCGCCACGACCGGCCTCCAATTTTTTTTTATTTTCCTTATAAAGGCATTACGCAATATCGTTTAAGCGATTAACTAATTTCTATGAGTGTATAACATTCTTAAATACTTATTGTAGGTATGTAGATATGTATGTATGTAGGTTAATGTCGCCCACGTCTTGTTTTAATATGACTATATGATAATTTAACTTCATTAACGCAAATTTTCTACACTGAAATGTACAGTAAGTATTATTTGCAGTCTTGATGGAATAAGAAGTTTCTGGTCTTGACTATATTTATATATGAAGAGATAAATAAGAAAATATATCTTTTAATCATCTTTTCCGAACCAATCTTGAAAATCACTAAACCTACTTTAATATAATTTTAGAATTACCTACCCTTACCCTATGCTTAGTATTAGTAGTATAACTCGATGTAAGTGTTAATGTCCACAATTAGAACATTTAATGTATAGTACGTTTGTGTAGGATTTAGCACTAACGGTTATAAATAGCTTATTATATCAAGGTAATCGTATTAATTTCGCTCGTTAGAAATAATGAATTCACAACGGTTGAGAGAAATTTGATAATACCCATTTAAGTGGGTAATTCGTTTTTGCATAATTTTTAAATCATTTATATTCTTATATAAGGCTACATTTTTAATATTATATGCTATTAGTTACTAATTGACGATTCAACACCAAATACGGTGGTATTAGCCAAATTATTCAAATCGTCTTAACATCCGGTTCAAAAATATACACTATATCTATATTAAAGGAGATAAGAATGTTGCGTTTTTTTGCTACCCTATCTCTAAAAAAGTGTTAACTTACTATATGTTTTTTTTTAAATAATTTTTAACATAACATATGCCAAAAATAATAGAGGTTTGTAGCGCAAGAATAAAACAAGTTAGAAAAATGTCCTCGAAGATTTAGATTCAAAACAGTTAGTTCTCCATTATTATTCCAAGTTCAGGACATTACATGCTGAAAAGCGGAATTCAACGCCGCGGTGCGTTACGTTGTTCCACTGCGCCACAAAATGAAAAACGGTTAAGTCTTATAGAACTAAAATTTATTAATTTAATAACTATATTTGAACCCGCTATAGCTACACTATTGTATAAATTAATTTTACTGATTACAGTGGAACGGAAATTATAAATTTCATAAATTCGAAATTTACAATTTAAAAAAATATTTAATATTAGTTACAACAACAGTAACCCAGTGAGGTCAATCGTGACGCAGGAGTACAAGCGTGCAACTGTAAATTCCACAGGTTGTGGGTTCGATTCTCACTCGAGGGAAACGGAGTGTATTAACACTAGGTAAAAAAATAATAACGAGTTTTTTTTTGGTTAGCAACACTAATTGTGGTTTTACGCTACAACAATATTAATTTAAGTCATTTCCTTCTTAACGCTACAGCTGTCTAAACTCGAACACGTGGATCCTTCTAATGACTGTGCATGTCAAAAGTGGAGTGACAGTCTATCTTCATCGAATCATTAAAACATGTGCTTAAAAGTTGTAATAATAGTATATTTTTTGCTCTCGTTTTGGCCAAGGCATTGCTTGTTGAGTGGCATAATTCAACGCCGCGCTTCGTCTACCGGAGCGGGGAATTTATTTTAATATTCAAAAAATATAGTTTTGGTGTACATTTGTTGGACATTTTTTTGCTTTTTTTTTGTCACTTTTAGATAAGTAGACGTTTATATTAGTTTATTTGTTGTTATACGTTACCAACAATGTTAATACAGAGAAACCTTGAAGCTATATTTTTAATTTTAGTATATATGATAATTCAATTTGAACTATCAAAATAAGGGTTGTTACGAATGCAAATCCTTTACGACTAAAGTAAATATTAAGGTAGGTAAGTACTTAACTCTTGGTCTTTTAATATCGTGAAACAAAGAATGTCTATGCATGAAAAAGTAAGTGTGTCATGGAAAACCTATGAAGAAGTAAATACGATTTTTTTTATCACCATCACTCACCCAATAACAAAGAGAGCTATTAAGAGCTTCACGCTGTATCCCGCACGCTACCGGGTAGGCAAAGGGAACCTGGTGTTAAGACACTCTGTTCCCCACTTTCTGCCGAATTCTGGACGCAATTTGATAAAAAGAACAATTTATATCGCCCGCACGAATCTCTTATTTCAATCAAACACTCAGCAAATAGAAAATATATGCATCTATTTAATTTATACAAATATCAAATCACGATACCACAGATCGTTAAGAGATTAAGAAGTAATTGTTTTCATTATCAACGTAAGTAAATATTGTAACAATGGGTATTCACTTACAGTACAGCCGGACCCACTAGCCTATTTTCTAGTATAATATCTGTCAGACTGACTACCGGACAATACACAGCTCCTTTCTATTCAATACTCCAGCTAGCTTCATAGATATTTTCAAGAAAATGTAAGATTATTTTCTCCCCGGGGATTCCACTTAAACTATCTTAGAAACAAACTTTGCATAATTTTCTGAGCGAGCCTAAGACTCAAAACGAGGAGAAAATATACAGCACTTGTATCTCAACGCGGGCATCTCATTTAAAACACGGTAGCTTACGTTTTAAAAGATGTTGTATAAACAACGTATGATATGTTTACAAAATGTCTTAGGCCGTCATCAAATGTGAAACCACATAATAACCGACGGAAAGTAACGTTTTATGAGTTGAGAGCTGTTAAATAATAAATATACAAATTCAGTACAGTACGTATTTATTAAATATTCTTTAATATTGTAGGAATAAATATTAATGTTCTATAGAGTATTGAGCTATATACGATACATGTTTCTACGTAATATATTATATTGTCACCTATATTGTTCAAAGATTTGATTTCTTTAAAAAAATATATGATTGGTGCAAGTTATACCTAAATTAAGTTAGTATTACAATTAGAAAGTCGAAAGGTATTCATATCTATAATTGTATTACAGAGAATATCTTAGATTGTTTGTCCGTCGGTGTGAATCAGTCAGTTATAATAATGTTGTATTGTCATGCTACTAAAATGTAACCAATACATATTTTTAATATTCTCTTTAGAAAGAAAGAATACTACGTATATTTTTAAACATTTTTAAAGTGTTATTCCACACTTAGGAAAGAAAAATACTTATTTAGAAAACGAATAAACCGGCGTGGGTTCCGCTACGTTCAAATTTTTATACGTTTTCTAAATAAGCACACTACGTATGTTACATAGAAGGCATTAAATCTTACGACAGTAAATATATTTTTCGGAATATTTTTATATGTACAAAATACTTTACCAGGATATAATATATGTACACATAAGAAAAATATTTTTTGCCCAAGATTAGATCTGACATCGGAGCCCTCCCTGGGATCAACGCGCGAATAGTTCGGTGGCTGCCTGTTAGCTTGTCATTTATCACCTCATTACCATATTCAGGCTCTAAGTGCACTATAAGACGATGTAACGTTGCTTTTAAACTTAAATGTAGAAGCGACGAATCTATTTTGAATACTGTTAAGAAAGGAGACTATGAAGCTCTTTGTTTCTACCTAAAAGTAATAGTGTGATTTTGAGAGATGTATTTTAAAAATATATCAGCTTCAGTCTGTATCCCGCAGAAAGTAGGGGTGGCAGAGGGAACCTAATGTAGTGTAGGCACTCCGTTCTCCACTTTCCGCTAAAACACACATGTTTTTGGTATACACACAATGTATTAGTAAAAAGTTTATACTTTTTATAAAGAAGTGCATCTGCACTTCTTTATAAAAAGTATAAACTTACTTAATCCTTCAAAAAAGCATCTGCTTTTACACCTTTAACATACTATACATTTTATATTTGTTTTTCGTACACCAATAATTCGCGTTTACATATTTATCAAATCTCTGTCACGCATTTACATACCACATATCATCATACATTAAAAATCGTAAAATAACTTGTTACCACTGAAGGATTATGTTATCGCAACAACTACAAAACAAACTAAAATGATAAGGAGTCTACAAATTATGCGTGTGTGATATTATCACATTGTATATATAGGCTTAGAGAGGTTTGTGTGCGTGAGCTACGAAATATAGTATTAAAGAGGTCAACGTTCCTTGATGATAATACGGGCGGGTACATATCTATGACAGTGATCGATTGTTCAGATCTTAGCTTATGCAAACATTTTCGATGGAACTGAAGTCAGAAAATCTGTGGAGAAGTGATTTACTCGCATAAGACGGATAGCAACGATAAACTAACAGCGTATTCTCATCATCCATAACGTAACAGGTGAACGAGTTTTTTTATAAATATGATATGGGTAATAAATCAAGATTGAGGTAAAAGTAGGGAAAATTCACATCAAGATGTGATAACTCAGTACGAGCTTTCAAAGAGAAGAAAATATTCTATATCACAAGTTTAATTTCTATTAAAATGAACCTGAGGTAAAGGAATAACCTGACTAGCACTTCTAGTCTAACGTAGATATAAAGGTGTATTACGAACCTCGACGTTGACGCTAAGTGGGAAAAGATGCAAAATAAGGAAATAGCTCAGAGGTAGGTACAAAATTAAAAAATGAGAGGAACTAAGCAATAAAGATGTATAAACTTAATCTTTCACTTCACGCGTCCTCCGAGTGCTGGAGGATATGTTTGTTTCTTTCTACTCATTTATAGATATTACGAGTTGAACGGAGGAACTTGACAGTTTAATTCACCTATTTCTTATTCTATATGTAAAAATGTTCTGAAATAGAATTTTAAATCAATTCCACTGTTATAAAAAAAATGCCAAAACATCTCATCATCATATACCGAAGACGGAGAAAGTCGTAAATATCAGATTTTAGGGCAAATCGAAAAGCTATTAAACATACGTTACGCTCATCACAAGCCTTATGTCATCGCATATCACGTCGATACACCTTAAAGTTAAACTCAATAACAAAATCGATTTGCCCGCAAAATAGTTAACAACCGCAAGGTATTGATGTGAGCGTGGGAATGTGATAAAGGTCGATTAAAAATCCTCATTCTATACACTGTAACTGTAAAGGCCTGTCATCTTTCATAGATTTATGAGGTAATTCACCATCATATCCAGATACAATGTCACGAAATATCTTCTATAACGAAAGAGTTAATGTTATCGGTAAATTACTGTCTTTTGTGTTGTTTATCGGCCCGCACTTAAAATTTAATTTACGTTCAACAGATCGTTATATTGTTGTTTACTTTGTATGTCATGTCATGTCATATCATGTTTTATAAACATATCATTAAATTTAGGATTCATTATTGAGAAAAGGAAATATTATTTTCACTTTAAATTATTTAATTGCAGACTGAGATGGAGAGAGAGATCTCATTACAGTAGAGACTCTTACTAGATAATCTGGTCAGAGTTATACGGCTGTCTTTAGCTTTATATTATCGAGTTAAAGATATAAATCGAAAAACAATTAATAAAAAAAAATTACATTTTTATTTTCCATAGTCTGTCACAAAAATAATAGCATCCATCACCCATCGTGCAACGCCTCAAATATAACTCCACAAAGGATTATCTAAAGAGCATCTTTACATTACAATCACTATTATTATTACTATTCAAAAGATACAAGAATTCGGCAGAAAGTGGGGAACGAAGTGTCTTAACACTAGGTTCCCTCTGCCCACCTTGCTGTGTGCGTGAAGCTGATTTAATTTGATTTAATTTTCACAAGAATATAAAAGAAATGTCACACCATTTATAAAAAACATTTACATTCACAATGAAAATAATTACAAAATTGCTTCTAATAACAAACAATATGAAACAATTTAACAATATTATGTCTAAGTTATGAAGACGATAGGATAGAGCATGACTGTCACGACCGAGCATTATGTAAACAATATGCTGGCACATATTAAGAAACATATTTGTTTATAATTCCCGTCTAATAACATGTTGTATAGTCTGTATTTTACTTTCATATATGGTATTATGCACAGACTGACAGCCATTTTAATATATAATATTTAAGAATTTGATATTTTGTATTTAAATGTTTAGAACGTTGTAATTGGTGCACGCATATATTTTAAATGCAATGTTTAATCAAAAATCTAATAATGAATCCAATAATAAAAATTATTTTTAATACATCAAAAAAATCTTACTTGCTCTTCTTGTGTCACGTTGTCAAAATTAGCAAACACATAACCGTATGCGGAAACGACTCAAGAGTACGAGTATACCTATTCAGACAAAACAAAATCTCTACCGTCCTAACAATGTTTTGGAATATAAATTTTATAATTAAGCAAAGTAAATGAAAAGGCTGATTTTGATCTCGTTTACAGTGGGGACACAGAATAAAAACCACGCAGTATTTTATACAAACATATTGTTTCGAGAATTGCCTGTTGAAACCGATGTCCTGAACAAACACTCGAAAACAGCATTACAATTATTATCTACATGTTTACGGAACAGACCAAGGGATTAGGTCCTTTGGTAAGTTCTCTTTAAATTGTTACAATGCTTTTATTGTATTATAATTTAGTAAAATATTTATAATAATATGTTTATTTATTTATTTTTTGTGTTTACTTATTCTATTCTGCTATACGCGGGATACTTTATGAAGTTGATCAGAGTAATGGACTATTTACGTGTACGAGATTTTAGAAATGCTATTTTGGAAAAAATATTTCTGATAATTGAAAACTGTGATAACCGTGTCAATCCCTCTATTTACTTCTACATGCCTAGATTTTAATTCAGAGAGTTAAGTAGAATTTTTTTCTTATAAAATACAGCAAAATGTAGGATTTTTTTAAACGCATCAAGTATCCCAAAAACCCTATGTTTTACACATAGGGTTTTACGTATATTATCTTTTTATTCATATATCTGAGGCTTTTATGGTTCTATGGAACAACATCTAATGTTGACTACTAAGATTTCTATCTCTATTCGGAAGACTCATTATATTATTTTTTCCGCTATTACATCAAAAGAATAAGTATTATAACATTCGGTTCCCTCTTCTTACACTTTGAATATGTGTGGCTCTAATGGGGGTTGAGGAGTCAAATTCACACGAAAGCAAGCACTTTTGAAATATACACGTGTCCCATTCTTTATAACAGATAACTAACTAACTGGGTTCACTAGATTCCGGCTACCGCTTTCTGAAAGGACGGAGAGATTTTGGTCCAAGTATTGTTACGGAGAAAAAATATAGGAAAAATCTCAAAACCTACATTCAGTAATAATAAAAAAACGTAGATAAAAACGTCAAGGTAATGTTTATTTATTAACAAATTTTAACTCTTGTATCAATGCTTTAGTTGACACTACCTTATTTTGTTATTTATTTAATAGTTTCCTTTGCATTATAATGAATATGGAATTTTTATTGATAGTTCCTTCCATTACTAATGCTAAAATGTTATTTGTTTTTAAAATTGCCTTATTCATTTATATAACAAGTTCAAATTTATTATTATGGCTACTGTCGACCTTTTATGGGTGTCACTTCTAAAAACAGATAGGCTCAATAAAAAAATTATATTTGTAATATATTTATAAAGTTATTTAGCATAATGTTAAAAAATAATTTGTATATACAAAAAGATTTTAAAATATAAATAGGTTACTTTTACTCACAAATAAATTATCACCTATATCTCCTAAACATATAGTAATATAGGCAACTTTTACTAAACAGTTATAGTCGTGACGACGTTTTTAGCACTAACACTAGCCATATACACACTAACAATACTAAGGTTTAATATTTGTAAAAAAGATAACGAGGACACTGCAAAGTTTAATACACTATATTTGCTTTGACAGTCAACTCGAGTCGTGCCTCTCTAATCATCGAGAATCTAGCATCTGATACTTTACTGAACTTCGAAAGCAGAAGCGAAGCAACTGAAACAAATAAACTGTTGCTTACTATATAAAGGATATCTTTATCGATTGCAAGCGATTGCCACCCTTGGGTAGCAAGAACAAAGCTCTGTTTGGTGCAAAAAAAACGTCAATATGGAAACAGGTCTTGTCGATTTCAATGCACATTGCATTCTATTGCGGCCACAACGGATCGGTCGCCGACATTCGACACGTTGCGTCGACAGTAATATGTGTAACCGAGGCAGCGTACGACAAATCAGTACAGATATTCTTAATATTATTTATATTTATTGAGGAATAAGCTTCTTTGAGGCCAGTCGTGGTGTAGGGGTACAAAGTAAAATTGTAATCGCGACTAGGTGTGGGTTCACTTCCCACTGGAGGAGATGAAATATTTAATTGATGAAGTATTAAATTTAATGAGGCCAGTCGTGGCGCAGCGGCACGAGAAGTGACTGTAAAACCGGCTGGTTGTGGGTTCGATCCCCACACGAGGAGATGAAATATTTACTTAAATTTATATTTCCATTTCTTCGCTCTGGTGTCGAGGTTAAGCGCGGCGTTGAGTTCTGCCACTCAACACGCAATGCCTCCAGAATTCGACAGAAAGTGGGGAACGGAGTATCTTAACACTGGGTTCCCTCTGCCTACCCTGTTGTGTGCGGGATACAGCGTGAAGCTGATTTTTATTAAATTTAATTCTTCGCTCTGGTGTCGAGGCATAGCGCGGCGTTGAGCTCCGCTACTCAACAAGGAATACCTTTAAAATTTGGCGGAAAATGAGAAACGGAGTGTCTTAACACACTTTTTCTTGCCTGCTATGATATGTACGGAATACAGCGTGGTGCTAAATAAAAAGAATAAACTTCTTACCTTTGGAAAAATTGCTTGGCTCATAAGTACTGGTTTATAGTTAAGTGAGCATAATAAAAGTAAAAGAGTGAATGTCATATGAAGTCATTTAAACTTACGAGTACGTTTCTTATTTATTTATAGGTGTGACGTTCCTCTGAGCGTCACACTTCACACCGTACACTTCCCAGAGTAATTTGCTTACGAATGTGAGATAGAACTTACGCTAATTGGTATATATCCATCAAAGTTTCTACAAATTAAATTCACTTTAACATTCCTGTTTCATAATGTTAAATTTTAGTAAAAATTAAAATGTTTTAAGTTTTTCTAGTATCTATATATTATATTATAAAATATACATATATGATCACATACTGGTAGTTAAACATACATTCAAAATTCTGCTTCAATTTGAATTACTTGTATTAATGAAGGACAAGTCTAAAAGGACGCAGTAACCATTTTTAACCGACTTCTGTAAGAAAAGGAGGTTATCACTTCGACATTCGACTGGTTTTTTTTATATTTGTTACCTAAAAACTTTTGACTGGGTGAACCGATATAAATGATTTTTTTGAAAGCTAGTGCTTCCCATGTGGTCTCATTTTTTTTAATTTATTTCGAACAATGGTATCTATGAGAAAATCACATAAGTCTTAAATTTGCATTAGACATGTGCGCGACAAACAGACGAATAACTCAATATCACGCTAACCGATTCCGATGTTTCTTTTTTATTTTAAAGGATACCCTTCAAGAATAGTTTGAATGTTCTCATTTTCAACCAAATGCAATAAAGAGAGAGGTTCCCAATTAGCCCGCATATTTTTTATGTAAGTTCTTGTCAATATATATGCCAAAATGTTAGTGTAAATGTTGCACAAAAATAAAATACCTAATTAAGATTAAAGTTTTACATAATACAACCACTACCCGCTCGTTTGAGAAGCATCCTCATAAGGTCTACCCATCACTTCAAATCGTAAAATAAATTAATTTAAGAAAAAAAACCTACTTCAAACAACGAACTAAAAAGTAAAAAATAATTTTACATAAAGTAAACCGTACTTTGATTTTGTTAAACAAAAATAATTTAAAGAAAGATTTTATAATTTTGAAGTCGGTGTCAAGCTAATGGTACAGTAACCTTACTACAATATCGAATTTTACTAGATCGATATTATTTTACTTGGCACTGACTTCAAAGTGACAATTTTTTTTTATTATTTTTGTTTAACAAAATCAAAGTGCGGTTTACTTCATGTAAAATTATTTTTACTTTTCAATTCGTTGTTTGAAGTCGGTTATTTAATGTTACAAATTATTTTATTGTACTTAACAATAATATACACACTGCTTTAGCTCCACGCACATAGGCAGGTAGGCAGAGGAAACCTAGTGCAAAGACACCCCGTTTCCGATTTTCCTTCGAATTCTGGAGACTGCGTGCTGCGTGTTGAGGAACAGAACTCAACCGCACTTTGCCACAACACCAGAACGAAGAAATGAAAATATAAATTCAAATAAATATTTTATTTTCCCCAAGTAAGGATCGAACCCACAACCAGTCGCGTTTACACCCACACACTTGTGTCCCTTGCGCCACGAATGCTCAACTGGTACTTACTGGCACTTTACAACATTATAAAAAAAATAATAAACATAAAACTGAAGTGTTTCAATACAATGAAATTTACTGAAATAAATATAACTCCCCTACAACAGAATCCTGTAACGCTATAAACCATCGATTTACTTGTCACGGGGGCGACAATTGAATGTGAGATAGTGCGAGGTCGTTCCGAGGCGAGAGGCGCGGGCAGAGCTGAAAAGCCGCGGGGTGTCAAAACTAGGGAGAATCAGCCACCGGAGATTGCGTCCCAGCCTCCTGCGCAAGCTGTCTAACTCAATAATCTGCGTGAAAATAACAAACAAAACTTGCTTCCGAATCATTTTTATCTAAATACACGAGTCTACCTACTGTCTATATGTACTACGTACCACTGTACCGATTTAGACGTAACAAAATTAGTTTTCAGTAAAATTTCTATTTGATTTAGCCGGTAAAAATATACTTTGTTGGTTTGGTCGCATCACCGATTTGACTGTGACGAGAAACGTCCTGTTCGAACGAAAATATTTAAACTTAATTATCTCATGTGACCGTTTCGTGTGTCGTTCCAAAAAATATATATATATATAGTAGATAGAAGTATAGTGGGCACGTCGCTTCACACTACTTTTTCTTGATGGCGAGATGTCAAAAACAAGCACGCATGAAGCTAGACATCAATCAATGATTCTTTTGTTATTTTGAGACAGTTACTAAGATCAAATATATTATATATAATACGTCCTCAACGAAGAATTATTTTTAGTTACTTTTATTATATATGTTTATGTAATTATATAGTTATATATGTAGGTACAGGTGGTTTTGAATGCAAGAGTATTTCCGAAATATCTTTTATGTTGTCACATTTAGTTTATCTCGATCGGTACGCTATATATTTGTGTTAAATATTTTATTGAGGAAGCTGTCCCAGATTTGTCACTTGTTAATGCTATGCTAAATGTCGCTGCAATACAAACATGAGATTAGTATTCGACACAGCACTAAGGAGGTTTGATTATATTTTATTAATAAATTAATAATATTTTTTTTGTGTATTACTTATATAGATATATTACGTAACGTAAATTAAATAAATACATGCAAAGGCAACAATTTTACTTGACATTCTATAATCAAGTATCAATTTAATCACTCATTTGTCTGAGTGATACTAACACTCAATATTTATTAGACATAAGCCGCTATCTATGTTCTTTGTCTAACAATAAAGTTCATCATTATTGCTATCCTTTCTACAAAGATGGCAAACAATATCTTCTAAGGCCTGGATCAGCGCCAAAATTTGATTTTAATGACGGCTTATGCTCGCATATGTCAGCTTATCCCGTATCTTCTCTTTGCATTATTTCTATTGAATAGCTTTTATAGAGGATTGTACTGCAAAAAACACATGGCAACTGCCAATTAACATTCTGTGTATATTTGTCTTTTTTTATCTATCGTTTTATCGTTGGTTTAAAATATTAATGAAATAAGAAATTATATATATTTCTGGACACATATTATTTGATCATTTGTTCACTATTTTAAAATACTACCATTAGTTTCGAGTAATATTTTTTTTCTTCATCTAAAATTACGAAATTATTACATAAATAATTTAGATATTCAAAATGTTATATATTTTTTTAATTATAATTATATTTTGTATATTTTAAAATATTGCAACTGCAATAAATAAAATATAGTAACGTTCTTTCGCAACACTTCTATTTAAAATACTCTTCAATAGTTGAGCGAATGTGACATGTGTACAAATGACTATTTCATGTTGGGAAGTCAAGAAATCCAGCTGCAAGATAAAAGTTCTCACAGCGCTAAGTCACAAAAGAATTCAGCAAATGTCACGATATTATTACAAGTTCATAAAAAACATGCTTTTCTTTATTTTTGAATAAGCTGTAAATATCCTGAACTATAACTCAACGTGCTCAAATCGCCGACGGAATATTTATAAATACGGTAGCGAACACCGTAATGCGGCTCGACAGACAGTTGCTAAATTTCAATGTGTTCTACTTCGAATTCTTGCTTCTGTTTCTAGCGTGACAGAGAATCAACTTGGCGGTTCCTCATTAGACAACTCAATATTCAGAGATTTTTTTAATTATGCCTGCAACTTTTCATTGGAGTTTTAATATTTAAAAATTGTTGTAATTTTCCCATTTATGTTTTTATTACAAAATTTCGTATTTATTATGTACTGGTAATAAAAAGGGTGATGCCCTTATATAAAATCGATAAGTATCTACACAAAATATTTATACTTTCAGCAAGCATTTAAATCTTCCAGTATACTGTACGTGATAAGAATAAATTATCGTAACGTTCAGTACTCACAAAACCGAAAGAAGCACAATAAAATAGCTGGAAATAGTGAACTCATGTCGTATTTATTCTAAGAGCTTTGAAAATACCCTAAATCCGACATACATTGTAGACCATATTACTCTGAGCACTTGCATTTGTGCTCGCAATGGACTGCTCAGCCAAATTTTTAACTTATACGCATATGAAGTGAAGACAGTTTATGATCTCGTATCCTATTTTCTGAAAACGCCTTTCGAATCCATATTGCCATCCATTTGGCTACAAGAGCTGCTTCCGGATTATTCGATTCGTGATGACTCACGAGCTACCATTACAGAATTTGTACGAATATAAATGAAAATGCTTTAAAATCTGACTATTTAAGGATTTAGTATTCGCTACGACTTATTAGATTATTTTTATTGTGAACATCAACAACCTCTTTAAATAATGTAAGCATAAATAAAACAAGCTCTCAGAGGGATACCGACCTATTTGCGTCTTCCTTTATGTGAAACAATTTTAAAACCGCCTTATAAGCCCTAAAATCTTTAGGGACGGTAATAAAGGCGAAAAAAATATTTATAGCCAGTAATATGTCCGTGAGAGCATGTTCGCGGACGTAATTGCGTTTCTAAGCGCTGTGACATCGTTCCGTGTCTTTATAGCGCAATTACTGCCGTTATCTGGCATTGATATTGCATCTAATTTATTCATGTTTCTCATATTTGAATAATACATGCCAGCTGCACTGACCCCTGCACCCATCATTTCTTTAGACTTTTCGCTTCTTACGAATCACTCCATTAACATAAAGCAACTATTATGTCTTGGCAACGCCGTAGACTTTCAAAGAATCGCAAACTAAGCATAGAAGTCTCCAAAAATTGTATAATTTCAATAAAATTGTTGCGAATTGGGAGCGGAGCTATGGAGTCGAGAGTTGGTCCATTATAACGTTGAACTCAATATTTAGGGATTTTAATGAGTCGAGGGTATTATTAACCCTTTAACTATGTCAATATTAGCATACTTTCTAAATTAATCACGGCTTATTATATTTTATTTATCACCTAATATTAATATAATTTGAGTAATTTTTATTATTGGTATTATTTTTAATTCCGATATAAAGAACACTTAGCAAGCAATTCGAAAGTTAATTAAGCGCCAATTTATATTACTTATTTTGCGGAACTAAAAAAATCTACTTAAGTACGATTAAATATAAATTATAAATTATTGATTTTTTTATTAGATGTTGTAATCAGTAGAAATCTTAGGAAAATGTTATGTTTATTGCTTGTAATGTGGTATTGTTTAGTCATAAAATAAAACAAGTAGTAACAATATACCCACTATGACGTTTAACGTTTAACCTGGCTGTTAGCAGAGGCGAAGCGCGGCGTTGAGTTCCACCACGTAACGCTTTTTAGAAATCGGCAGAAAGTGGGAAACGGAAGTGTCTTAATGGCAAAGAGTGTCTTAACATTAAGTTCTCTCTGCCTTTCTTACTATATGGGCTACAACGTCAAGTTAAAAAAAAATGAAATAAAATAAAAAATAAAGAAAATAAACAAAAATTTAACCATAAATTCTTTACATTAATTTTATCTGGTGCTACGGGGTTTAAAATTAACAGGCGCGAGAAACTTATTATTTGTCTGATCAATACCCCAGATCGATAAGAAGATTGGTGCGATCTGGTAGCTAGGACATACCGAAATATTTTTTAGCTTTTAGTACATTACCTACATTATTTTTATTGTAATAAAACCGTTTAACATAAAAATATATTTTTTTTTTAATTTATTCATATTTAAAGTCAAATTAAATATTATTATATGAAGGCGTCACAAAATGTCGAGGTAATAGACAGGGTGATATTAATTTCAAATACAGTGTAAAGCAATAACATTATGTCGTAGCCCTCCATTACATGTAAATTAAAGAATAAATAACGCAAGAATTACCTTTAAAAAGGTATGCGACGTGAACGACGCGAGGGTTAAGTTCCAGTTCATAATAAATGTATTCCGAGAAGTGATCGCTTACAGTGTATGCTTTACTAGGTTTGTTTTATTTAATGTATGATTATTGATCAGCTCAGCTATCGTATTAGTCATTTAAGCTACGATTTTCTCATAAAATATTAAATTTTGGAAATGATTTTATAAATAGAATTATTTTATTTATGTATTTAAGGATTCAAAATACTCATTTTTCCTACAGTGGGAGTATTTTAAAATGTTTTTGATATTTAATATTTCAAATATTGTAATAAGACAAAATGAAGCATTGGTTTCTATCACCTTATAAATAATATTTCAGAAATGAGCAAAAAATTATGCAAAAAGACGTTGAAATAAAAGTCAATATACTTATTTAGAAAGAAACATTCTAAGTGTGGAATAACACTTTAAAAATGTTTAAAAAAGTCAGCATAATAAATGCGGTTAGCGAAAAAAATAACATACAATTTATAATATAAATAAAAATATATTTCCAAAAATCAAAAATATATTCTTGAACAAAAAACGAAGTCACTCGACCTGTTGCAGACATTTAATGCTATCTATATTCCCCTTATTGAAATTTGTATGTTGATAAGGCAATTGTTATCGCAACGGCATCCTGATTTTTTCCCCACAGATTTTTTAAACTCGAGTCAACAGATTCTTATCTGATACTTGACTATTATCACTGACTATGACGATGAACTCTGTCGTCTTGAAGACGCCAGATATTTTTAGGCGCATGTGATATGGGTGTGTTACAATTGTTGAGAAATACAAATAGTGATTGATAAGCAGATTTTCGCACTTACAGTCACAGTTAGTTAGTGTCTACTTTGATGACGTGAACTAATATTTATACAGCGTAGAGATCTTATCTAGGAACTTTAAATAACGTTATTTAAAATGCAATTTGATTTAATCATTTTGAATATTCATTAAATTTTAATTTTCTATCACAGAATAATAAAATATTGGACTATTAATTTGCACTGTCATAAATTATCGAAATAAAAACTTCTTTTGTAAAATTCTTGTCTTATAAAATGTTATTTTGTAAAATTCATATAATTTATTTCATAATCTGTAATAACATTAGGTGACTGAGATGTAAGTGAATATTTACTATCTGTTTTTTTTCCTAGCTTCACGCACATGATAGGGTAGGGAGAATGAACTTCGAGATATTTCCGTTTGCCACTTTTTGCCGAGTTCTTGAGACTCGACTTGAGACTGTGAGTTGAATGGAGAAACTAAACGCCGTGCTTTGCCTCGTTACCACCGCGGGCAAATGAAAATATTAAATATTTACTTCCTCCGAGTGGAAATCGAACCCACAATTGTCGCCCTTACTACAGTCGCACACATGTCCGTACCTCATATTTACTATCTTGATGTAGGTAAAACAGTTAAACGAACTTTGTGATTTAATCAGAATCACTAAGCACTATAACTATAAATCAGTCAGTTAGATTTGTAAGTTTGAAACTATTAAACTTAGGCTGTCTTTACAAGTGAACACACACTATGAGACGACCACTTTACATACCTGAATTTACTCAATCGATCTAAATGCAATTACAAACATAGTAAAGTTTACCTAGCTATAACATAACATTTTTATACAATCTTAAAAGATATTATAAAAATATTTTTTAAAATCAGCTTCACGCTGTATCTCGCACATAGCAGAGTAGGCAGACGAAACCAAATGTTAAAATAATACGTTCCTTATTTTCGTGGCATTGCGCGTGTTGAGTGGTGGAACTCAATGCCGGGCTTTTGCCTTGGTGCCAGAGCAAAGAAATAAAAATATTAATAAATAATAATTTTTTAACATTTTTTAAAGCGTTATTCCACACATAGGAAAGAACAATACTTATTTAGAAAAAATTGGGTAGCGGAAACTAGTAAAAATGTCCCTACAGAGATGCTAGCAACATAAATAAGTTGTAACAAGCGTATAAAAATTTCGACGTAGCGTAGCGTAGATAAGAACGTATGGCTTAGTGGTCATAGCTCCTGATCGGTTTCCAGGAGGCGCGGGTTCGAGTCCCGCTACGTTCAAATTCTTATACGATTTCTAAATAAGTAATTAATAATTTATTACCCCGTGTGGGAATCGAGCCCACAACCGAATATTAATAATTTAGATACTATCTTGGGTGTATTAATCGATTTGTAAATTAAAAGTGATTATATGCAATCACTGAGTAAAATTGAAACATTGACGAATCTAGTCAATGTCATTACGAGAGTTCATAATTATGTAGTTCCTCCGGGCCCGTCATTTTCAGTTATATCTCGTACTGAGATAACGAAGACGAATTGATATTAAGTATGACGCATAACAAATTATGCTCTGTCTTGTGTTAGATTCTGCGCAAGCACTCAAACATTAGTCAAGACTGAATTCTGTCACTAGAAACACTTTAAGTGTAGAAATAATGAGTTATTTTCAACAATTTCCATACAAGACAGAATGAAATAACGTAACGAAGAAACCAAACAAATTATATGGTATCTTTGGTGACACTAGGTGTTTGTGTGGCAAATGTGTACATAAATAAAAAATTACAAAAATCAAATCAGCTTCACGCTGTATCCCCGCACACAGCAGGGTAGGCAAAGAAAACCTAATGTTAAGACACTCCGTTCCCCATTTTCCGCCGATTTCTGAAGACATTGCGTGTTGAGTGGCGGAACTCGATGCCGTGCATGGCCTCGTCACCAGAGCGAAGAAATTAAAATATAAATGTAAATAAATATTTAATTACCTACCTCAAGTGGGGTTCGAACCCACAACCAGACGATTTTACAGTCACCCTGCCTCTGCGCCACGACTGGCCTCGACTCTGACGACTGGAAATATGTACAATCATATAATGTTTACTAGACTTTTATAACCTATTTTAACCACTTTTATTTTGATGACCATAGCAGGAGCAAAGTGGATATAATTTTTGCATCACAAAATTGGAATCCATTACATTTTTTGGATTTTTATTTTGTCAAGGTGAGGATAACAAAAAATTGTCAATAAAATGTAAAGCTACTATGAATACACGTATGTTGCAAGCATGATGCTTACACATTTGATTATTAGGTTTCCCCTATGGGGGACTTGAACCCAGGACCATAGATTTTCATCATGCATACTACGTCATGATGACTTGAGGGAAGTTGTTAAAAAAAAACAATTGTATATTATAATACTTGCTGTCCAATGAACGCCTACAATATGCAAGTTAAGTACAGCTTTCCTGTCGAGTCAAAAGTGAGTGTTCACATTCGTTTATTCGGTGTTTAGCGGAATTTACTTGATTTTAACGACACGAATCTGAAAAAATCTAGATCTTAGTGTGAAATAAAAACAGCTAAGATATATCCACCTACAAAATTGAAATAAATTATTCGTTTAATATTTTTTTTATATCATTCAAATACGGTACATTGCACGGTAGTGTACTATAGACGGTGATTGCGGGTTCAAGTTTGACAAGAAAAGTGCTTGAATTGAATATAAATGTTTTAGACAATATAACAAACACGACATTAGAAATTATGAAATAATACAAAGTATAATTAGAAGAAAAAAATACAATAAAATACTAATTTAATCGCCTTTTGCAATTTAACTTTAATTTAATATGTAGTCTACAATGTAGAATGTACGTAGAAACTCGTGAAGTCGTCGGCTAGACTGGCCGCGGCGGGTGCGTGTAGCATTTTGTTACAACTAATCGGATTACACCGGAGTGTCTGTCGGCGCGCGACGGGGACCATGTACTACATAGAAAATATTTGTGACTTCACTTACATCTGCGTATTGCTTCTGTTTTATTGAATTTATTGTAAAAAATATATTTATCATATATAGGTAAAAATATAATAAATTATTTAGTAGATATGATAAGGGGACAAGAAAGTAGTATAGAACTCACTATAATATAAACACCATATACATAAAGAAGACGATGGTAAAGGATGAGCCTAAATTTGAAGACTTCCATTACACGGATGAGCTGCCTTGCGCGCAGGCTCACTGCCTTAAACCCTTCCGTATCTTCTGAGATTACATCGATGGCTTCCTTCGAAATTGACCAAAATTTTCGCTTTAATAAAAGCGATAAATTACCTGACATCAGCTTATACATTAAAGACGAAACGTAATAAAAAAATTAAAAAAATAGAAAAAAGGTGCAATAAGTCTAAAATGTTATAAAAAGGTGTGAACTAAGTATATAACAATATTAGGAGATACTTATCGTGCTCTTATCATAATCATGCATAGCGTGACATCGACCGTTAGACGCTCAACTATGTAATAAGCACTGGCTAGTGGCTAGTGGCTAGTGACTAGTGACTAGTGGCAAGTGGCTAGGTCTCAAGCGGCTACTCTACGTGAATGCTTCCGGTGGTTCCCGGGAAAGATCTATTTATGCGTGATGTTCCGCACTGAATCAGTTCGTGTCAAGCAGCTGTGTTACAGGGCACGAGCGGTACAATCGTCTAAATATTTCTCTCCGGAATCACGTCGGGCAGACTGTGTAAAAATGGAGTGCCTCACTTACCAAACTTCGGAGGATGGCAACTAAGGTGCTCCACCACAATTACCGCTTGCGTAACCCTGGGAAAAATATTTTTCCGTGAATCTAACGTGTAAGTCATTACAGTAATTGATCTTATAATATAGGGTATGATATATCAACACCAACAGTTACTCCGTGATCAACAATTGCTCAT
>JAATLQ010033595.1:0-50057 GCA_013421005.1 Heliconius erato x Heliconius himera | reverse complement strand
ACTGTTTAGTGACTTTTAACTAAAAGGATAACTGCACTGGAAATATCTACTTGAATGTAAAAGTCAAAATAAATATACTAAATACCGCTATTCGGTACCTACTGTAAAATAAACTATGACACTAATAAACGATATTCTGTATGTATACAAATTTCTAACACACATCCCAAATCTTGTTATCAGACATGTTGCTTTGAAACAAACAATAAATCTGAGGCAAAGTGACAAAAACAAGAATTACTATAAATACTCTAAGAATACGAAATAGATGATTTGTATCATGTTTTCTTTTACCATAATTAATATCTAAAGAAGTACGTTACTGATCGACCTGCAAAAAATGTTCAAATATTATTATTATTATAACAATAATTACATCAATTATACTTGTTTTATTACATCGTATATTCAAAGTAAACATTCAATTTAAAAAGAAAAATTTACATTACAGTCCTTTTCAACGTTGTTTTCTAAACGTATAAATATTTACGACAGGCTTATACCGTAGCATGTAAATCGTAAACTTTTTATCGCGTGCCGACATTTTCGTCCACAATTATTTAAAGACGAAAACGATTTAAGAGAAAACCATAATATTTAGCTTTAATATCTATACTGTAATCATTATATACTTTGTTGTTATTAGTAAATGTATGTTATTGTAATGTATGAGTTTAATCATCTAAATTAAGTTCACGTATGGAATGCGTGGAAAGGATAAATCTAAGATAAACTTTAATTAACTTTTGAACACAGAATGATTCAACTATACATAAAACCTATCGTTAGTCTCAACACAAATGGTTCTTAGGTTATTACAAAATTATAAATCGATTAGAAAATTATTTTTCCATAAATTTACAATGTTGGCCTTTTATTAAGTATATATAAATAACTACTTTAGTATATTAATGTGACGATAGGAATTTATAAAATTTTATAGCGAATTTTCTTATCAGATGCCGCAGTATTTGTTATCTTCACAATCAGACGAATTAATTACTACGCAATGCAGGAGATAACGCGGCTTATAGTAGTGTTTGACGCGCTCAGATATATCACACCCGGTTATTATTTTAATATTAATAAAATTTTTATATATTTTTTCCAAAGAGGTCCATTTTTTTATAGAATATGTCAAAATAACACACAATTCAATTAATTTAACGTGGTTGTAATTGATATAAAATCGATAATAAACTAAGCTGTCGATAATAACTATACAGACATAGATGTTTTTTGTAAAAGTACATGACATAGATTTTTTATATGTTAAATGCAAAAGAAAACCATTGTACAGCAAACAAACGGGTATTGTGGACCAGCACGGGTGCGGTGTCCGGCGCTGGAGGTCGCTCATTGCATCGTCAATTGAGATAATGCCCTCAAATTCAGACCGTTACTGGTCCATTCATAGGAAACTGGCTACTAGCACAAAAATACCATCGATTGCATCCTAATATTTTATGAACACGTCAGTTTATCTTTAAATGGAAACAAATCAATCAATACATATTCATTATTTTTTATTAAATAAAACATCAAACTATGTTGCGTACAAAATAAATCCATTAACAGAAAACCTAAAATGGCAATAACTTTTTGACCCAAATTTTATATTCATCTTTAGTCTATTGCAGCTTGGAAGTTATAATAGTTAATACAGAATTACCATATAAATTAAGTGAACGCTAAACATGTGCTAATGTTTACCTGCGTTTGTAAAATATTGCACCTTTAGTTGTTGTTTCATCTCTATATTATTTTGTTCTAAGCGTTAAGTACTATGTTAAAAGCGTGGGCTATATTAGTGAATAAAATTAAAATATTTACAATTTATAAATACTGGGTATAGTGATTACTTTTTTGTACTCTTATATTTAAATAAGTTTTTGTTTTGTAGAATTTTATCTAATTTTCAGAATAACTTAATAAAATTATCTAAAAAGATATTATTAGAAAAATAACGTAATTTAGATACGATTTTTTTTCAAAAAAACAGCGTGCTAATTATAACCTACATTTAAATTAGGCTTCCAATCTCTTTTCTATTGCTACAAATAATTTAGAACTTCAAGTATTAACCGTGAGATATTTTATTATACAGATATTTAAGGTTTAACTATGAAATAAAACTCAACGAACCTAATTGTATTTCCACATTGTATAGAGCAGTCTAAAGTTTGCTTTAAATATTTGAGCCGGAAAACTGAATTATACTATAAATTTTATAGCGATGAAACATTGTATTGCAAATGTAAACTCGACATTTAACGGTAACACTGTTTTCAAGAATTATTAATAAAATATCTGAAACTATTTTAAATCATTTTAAGGTGTGATTTTGAATACAAAGCCTAGTACTGAACTACTAAATACATTTTATTTTACAGATTAGAAAATTAAGAATAAAGAATTTTCACCAGCTTTGCTTTATTCTAGCCCACAAGACGGCTCTAAGAAGGTTAAAAATAAAAAAAATACATATTTACAAGTCTTCTTAATTGTGGAATAACACTTTAAAAATGTTAAAAATAGGGTAAAAAAAATTAAAATCAATCGATACATTTAATATTTTTTATCACAAGTAAGAGAAAAAACTTAGTAACAAAGCTTAAATAAAACTATAATATGAAAATTATAAAAAAAAAATAAATACATAGGTACAAAAATTAAATTAAAAACGGAGACAGAAGGAAATTTAGAGTCAACATATCTAGTTTGCAAGTGCGTAAGTATAAATTTTACGATATAGCACACACACACACATAATTGCTTAATTTTTTATAGATATGTTTGGGTAATTCTAAATAATTTTATTATCACACAATGCAATAAAATTCAATGTTCCATTTAGTAGCGCATGGGCCGATGATTTACACTGTAACTTTCGTCGTAACCGAGATTTACGGTGTCGCACAAACAGCTATTTTTGAACTACTTCGATTCTCTTCACACTTTATATATAAATAAACCCACAATACGACTAACGAGACAATACGTGTGTATTGTTAACTAGCTTCTTTAAATAATACTGTAAAGATTTTAGTAAAATTGGACATTTGTAACGACATGACTTTAATTACGATCAACCACTCCATTGTAAATACTAATTAATAGCTGTAATAAATTTTGATAATAAAACTTATTGAAGATGCATGGATACTTCATTAAATCTTAGACGGATTAAGGGTGGTACTAAACGTCGCTTCGACAGCGTCTAGAATTAGCTGGAAAACATAGTAAATTTTCTTTATTAATTAATGAAATTGGCTCATAACTTTGCTCTATGTTTTTCTAACGATCTTATATAATTATGACTCAGGTCTGATTAATATTTAGAAGTTTGAAATAAGTTTATTGTGTTGTTTAACATAAATAAATTGTATACACTTTTTGATAAAATACCAAGATTTTTAAACAATCTACATATAGGAGAAGGTTACCGTTACCTTTATCAATCAACTTCATTTCATCGATATTCGTTGCTGTCATAATGTTTGTTTGTGAAAATAAGATTTTTCACCACATATTTTTTTGATTTTATGTTAAGTATTATAGTGAAATGTATAGATCAGTTATTGTAATAAAATTTTTAATTTTTCCTAACAGGAAAATAAACTTATTAAGAAAATTCTTAATAAGTATTTATATATCTAATATTTTATCAGTATCACATTATACAATTTAAATAATTGAAACACAAAATATAAATGAACAGAAGCAGCAGCCTCTCCACAAACATTATTCAGATCGCGAACACAAAGATAATTCCCATCCATATCCATAAAACGAATGTCAATATTATAGCACGCAATGAGGAAAACTATTTGGCTTTTATTAACACAATCGAGCCAAACCTCAAAAAAGATTTTCTGCATTTATCCCGACTGTTATTCACATAAACGTTCTAAGGAAAAACAAACTTACTTGAAAAATAGGTCAAAGTACTCGTAGGTAACATAGCTCACAACATTGCTTGCATTATTTGAGTAAATTTTGCATGAGATGGTTACACACTGTTACGCTGGATCGTACCTTTTCTCTGGGTTTTTTGAAAATGTTTTCATGAAATATTTGTCAATTCATCACACTTAGTATTTATGTTTTATTTTTTTTTCTTTTTATGCTGTATCCCGAGCGTAGCAGGGTAGACAGAGGGAACCTGGTATTAAGATACTCCGTTCCCCACTATCCGCCGAGTAATGGAAGCATTGCGTGTTGAATGGCGGAACTCAACGCCGCACTTTGCCTCGTCGCCAGGGCGAACAAATAAAAACACTAAATATTTCGTTTCATCGAGTAGAAATTGAACTTACAACCCAGTCTCGTGGCCAGTAGTAGCTAATATTAACATGTCCATACTATTTTAAATAACTTCATTATTTATGTATCTCTATCAATAATTACGCACAAATAAAATTGTGATACATATTACATATGAGCGCTCTTACTTCAAGATCCTGGACTAATTCGTGCCATAAATTATGCCGACATAACAAATATGCGTCATTAAGGCTCATGTAAATCCTATACAATTGGCTAGGATTGGCACGAAATGCACACTAGAAATGTCATTGCAGAGTGAATGGACTCAACTTTTGTTTGTTTATTTCTGCATACGTCCGCATGCATGTGCCAATAGAGGGGAGATCAAAAAATATTTTTATACATTAAACATTTCAGTTGAAGCTAACATTACTATTTTATAAAGTAGTTTCTCTTGCATATTAAGAGTATGTACCGGAAAACTAAGTTATACGAGTGCGATATTTTATGGAAGATAAATGTTTGTTATGATTTAGCGAATCAAACTAAATGCTGATAAGCATACTGCATAGAATAACAAAGTTCAATGACGGGACTGGCTGTACTGGCTGGGATTAGAGCACCGGGCTATCAGCTATTGCAGCCCACAGGCCAGCGGTGCGGTGCGTGCGCGCCGCGCAAAGGTCGTCGTGCAGTCGACTCCGCCACTCCTAGCTAGCTGTCATTCACTCGCGACAGAAATAGATATTGCCCACCGACTGAAACATAGCTAACGTGACCATTTTTCGATCGGCTCAAAACGGGACATTGTAGGGTGGCTTTCGGTTTTTTTAGAGATGTGTTTTCGTCTTTTTAGGGTGGTTTTTTTAGAGAGGTGTACTGTCACAATCACAAAGAAACTTGTTTCTCCAAACCAAACTGACCAAATTTGCATGCCATTCCGAAATAACGGGATTTTTGTACGTCCCGGTGGCATGGCATGGGACACTGGGACACATAAGCGAAAAACGGGACAGTCCCGTTCACAACAGAACGTCTGGTCACGTCAAGCATAGCACGTCTTAAATTAAAATAACGTACCGCTTCAAAATTCTGCACGAAATATAGCCGAATGTCACACTCACGCTAAATTCCACTGTGCAATGCCGTGACAGATTATTTTGATGTTTATTTCGTATTAAACCTACGCAAGTTTAATTTGCAAACGTCTTTCTTGCAATAGATTTAGTGATGATTGGTTATATTAGATTTGTGATGTAATGACATTGAACTATTGAATATTATATATTGAAATATAGTTTTATTTGTATCTAACTAGTTAAGAAATTAATGTATAATTTTCTATTTTTTATCATAATTACATCCAAGGGGTGAATAGAAAATATAGTTGACATATAAAAATAAAGCGACTCTAACTTATATTTTTCACTATACTATTAGTACACAATATTTGTCTCGTCCTCTAACAAGATTCGAAATCAACTGAACAGAAAATCCCTAGTAGCTACCTAATAATAACGGTGACGGATAGAAAATTATGCGTGAAATCTCGAATTGTTAACTAACACCATCTTTCAAAGATCACACCCGCACCGAGTGTCAATTAGTACGTACTTAATCATATAAGCCGCAAAAAGCATCCACTAATAGTTTTACGATGTTAATTTACGTTGGGCACGGTTCGAGTAAATGTGTTTATTTCGTTACGTTTATGATCATATCGTAGTGGTTTAAAACACGTGTTTTGGCTCCATTCCAAATACTTTCTCTTAAATCTGTGGTCTGTTAAGAGAATTTGGTTATTTGAAGACTTTTCAAGGATGTGTCTAAAATATAGAGCCTGTGTGGAGTATTACTTTAAAAATATTCAAAGTATAGAAATTGTAAACAGAAATACCTTACATATAATGCGTATATTGTGTAAAAACATATTACCATTTAGATTTTTTTATCCTTAGTATATTTAAAATTTTCAAATTAAACAAATTTATAAAGAAAGATTTTACGCAGCAAGTTTAAAAAGTATACAAATCTAATTATGTAAAAAAATATTTTATAATTAGAACATAGAAACTAAATAAATATAGAAGGAAAAGTATTAATATTTCCTTATTTTAAATTATCAATCATTATTATATATGATATGTACGTGGCACGACACTTTACTTTTAACATGTTTATTGCCTGTTGACAAGCGACGTAAACGTCTACTTTGACAAGCTACGGGAATGTCATTAAATTTTCTTAGAAACTTACTATAAATATAGTACTGAAATATGAAGCTAAAAAATATATTTATTATACTAGGGAAGGTTAATATTAAATCAAATCGAAAAGGAAGTAAAAACCTATATTAGAAACAGAAAAAGTGCCTACACTTTCCGTCCACTGGAGATCGATGCGTGCTGGTTCCCACACCATACATCATATTTTTTTATTAATTTATTGGAGTGTACAAACCGTGCCCCACATAACTAAATGATTAGAAAAGTACTAAAATACGTTACGAAGGCATTTCAATAGCTATAAATTATTAATATATCTACATATATCCTACAAGATATTGAAGAGAAAAAAGACCAGTGGTTTCTGATAAATGTTTTATCTATACTAATAATAAATAAATATTTTTTTACATACTCATTACAAATTTCATTGAAACGCGCTAGATACGTCAGAAATGAGAAACGATGTAACTGGGTCACGTACATTGCGTACGTATCAAACAAATTCAATTCGTACTTAATTATTTAACGGCAACTATTAACTGCGACAGCTATCAAATATAATATTTACTACTATATATTTGTCTTTAGCAATTTACCTACGCCCAAACGTAAACAACTTCTGTATTAGAATAGAACACAAATTGGAATTCTCAACTTCTGAACCTCTACGCAGTATATCCTTCAACATTAACAATTGGCAAAGATTAGTGCAGTGCGTTAGTGCACATTGTGATGCATATTCTGATGAAACGAACGAAGGCCAAAGCAATAAACCGCTCACATAATACCGACGGTCAGCATTACATTTACATGTGAATAAAATTAATTACACCCTCCTAGTTCAGTTGACATGTGTGACATGCACTCCGTGGTTGTGGGTTCAAATTTTACGAAATGATGTATTTTATATCTGTGCTCTTCTTTATGCAAATGCTTAGACAAAATGCGCAATAGTTTTAAATGGGCAAGAAATAAATAAAAGTGACATGCCTCTAGGATGTCTCATGTGTTTAGTTCATTTCATTACTTAAAACATGGTCACATGAAGTTCCAGATTGGAAAAATAATAAATGCACTTTTCGTTTGTGTTAGTTTCCTCATTTACATACACACTTCCCTAGCAATGTCATCACATAAGCATTGTAACAAACAGACAGTTTCATATAATGCGTACGTAGGTAACGAACGATGTAGAGTACATCGGATTCTATAATAACAAACGCTACTCATAAAAACGAGTTTCAGTATTGCAGAGATAATTACTTTCGCCTGCATCGAATTCAATAAACTTTTAATTAATATTGCGCGACACGTCAACGAGCCGATGATTATTACGATTATCACGTAAAACTCAGATTTCATAAAAGTGAAGGGCTTATAAATATTACATTTACGGTAAAATAATTACGAGTTTTTTTTTTCTTTTTTGCTGTAATGATCTAAGTTGTTTATCTATTAATAGAACTGGCGATTTGCGCTCGCTACCTTTGCACGTTAATTTGATTCCTCTCGCGTCATGTAAGTAGAGTCAGCTATTTATATAGTTTGCAATGCTCTTTTTTATGATGTATAATTTTATTCTCAACCTCAGTGTATGTCTCAGAAAATCAGGGAATGGACTGGTATCACATCCGTGGAACAACTATTCCATCTAGCATTGGACAGAGTAGAGTTTGGGAAGCTAGCAGCCAACCTTCAGGATTGAGGAGGCACCCAAAGCAAAAGATTTATATTATGTATCACATTAAAACAAGTAAATTCTATAAAAGTAGAGTCCGTTTATGTTAATTTTATTATAAACAGATAACAATTAAAAAATATTTTTGATATTATTTTCACTTAATCTTTCAAGTACTACATGTACTTGTACATGTAGTACTTGAAAGACATTGTAGTTTTGTACATGTAGTTATAGAAAATAGTCGAAATATCAAAATTACACGAAATCTAATAACACAAATATTGCGTCGATATCTACGAATATAAATCACAAACAACAAAATATCAGTTATACTGATTCAGAATCAAGGTCAGAAAGTTAGAAGCGATGGCGATTCATAAATAAAATATAGAGGGACGGCCAGATGTGTTAACAAAAATATTTGCTTTAGATAAAAGCTGTATTTTTAGAGAACAGCATTAAAATATAAAAGAAAAGTTGGAGATAGAGCGATTTTAGTAATTCTTTCGGATTATATGAAGTCAACTGAGCAATATTATTATTTTCGTTTCCCCGCCCTTATAAGACACTACACTTTGACAGACAACACTCCTTTCCCCTACTCCTGCTTCTCCTAGCATTTTGTTAAATCTGAGTTAGGAACCACGTGTGTTATTAACGTAAATATTGTTTCGAGTTGGATTTGAACACACAACCATCACGTTCAGCTAGACGTTAGAATTGTGCATTGATTGCGTTTGTTTTTAAATATTTATTTTACCACCAAGTATGGCGGTAATATTCGATTTTTTTTATGATCCCGCTATACTGTAAACAAACAGTTTGTCTTTCAAGTCTAAGTCTAAGACATATTGGGAGATTAGAATTTATAAATTTATTTAAAAATATAAAAATTTCTCTGTTATAAATTATTTGACGGCTAAATATTAAGAATTAACACTTAGCAGTATATATATACTATATAAAGGAAATTTTCATGAAAAATATAAATGTGTCTTTTTATTCTCACAATAAACTCTATGGAAATAAAACGAGAGTACGTATTTTGGCCGAAATTCCATTTTCCTTACACTGAATATTCCGTGAATCTATCGAGCCAGCTGTGTCCCACTGGATATTTACAAAATCAATGAGTGCAGATTGGATTCCGAAGCAAACGCACGTTATTGCTTATAGGGTTGTGCAATAACGTATGTACACTGTACAATATAAACATAGCAATAAATAAGACCGCCCGGTGTAGTTTTATCATACCTACACATACTCGTAGAGTTTAAATTCGATTTTATTTCATAAATATTTATCTTGATCCAAAATTAAATATGTCGCTCCGTATCTCCACTCACCCCACTCAAAATAATATTGAAAGGTCTATATATACGTTAAGAACTTTATCATTAAGAAATAGAGTAAAGTAATCTGTCAAAGTAACAAATAATTGTTTTATAATTTAACTTCAATTTCAATTTACTTTCATGTCACAATAAATCGAATATAATAAATCAATCAATGTGATAACAGGATATAATAGTGAATCAAAATAGAATGAACTAATAATATATGGCAGAATGTGGTGCATTGGACGTTTGACACAAACAGTAACGAAAATGCAGTAGCGTCATATGGATTAGATTGATTTTGATACGCATATAAATCATCATAACAAATAAACCAAATTTTCTTATAAACTTATGTCATTTTAATATATTTAACCTAAATATGTACCTACTAGTGAAAATTAATTTACTTTACAATTCTTAACAGGAAAAGAGTTAATTATCTTTTTAAGAATATCATTTCAAAATAATAAAACTTGGTGGTGCTTTAAAAATAAAAAGTTAAAGCATCTCATAACAATTATAATAAAAAAGAAATAATTAAAACAATTATTGTAACAGTAAAAGAAATATTTACCAGTGAAAGTCAACAATTAATTTCAATATTTTCTTTGCGGAGGAGACCCTTCGTCTTCCTCTTTGATGCTATATTTTATTGAAACAATTTTTTTTTATAACAAAGTCTTTAGAATGACTTGCGAGAAAAAAATATACATCTAATTACAAGTATGTATGTACGTACATTGTACGTGAGAATGATTCAGTGCAGGCATTTGCACAATGATTTATAAAAGAAATATCTCGCTGGCGGGAGATGTTCGTAATTAACATTTTTTAAATAAAAAACGACATGCCTCACCGTAATCGCATAGTGACATAAATCAACTACAATAAAATCGGATAAGATGTTAGAAAAAACCGAACAAGAGAAGCAGTATCAACTAACATTTGCGATTTCAGACTTTTTTAAATTTAAACCCAGCGAAGTTTCTATTACTTGAGAATAAACGTCACAGGCGGCGTCACTAAAAACTAAAAAATAGACTCAGCTTTTAGTTTTCGCTTCACGCCGCCGTCAATTAGCATGTCGTTTGAAGATGCGCTGCTCTCTTTCATTGGAATGGAGAAATGGGACAAAAGGCGTGCGGGGGGGTAGCTGGAATATTCTCTATGTTTTACGTTTTAAAGTTGAATATCGGGTATGGGGGCTAACACCATGTGACATTTCACGGGTGCGACAGCGGATCGGTAACGTGAAGTCGTGTGCGCGACATATGAGTAATGACAACAACGCACTGGCGTGTGTCGTCTGTGCCGAACGAGCGTAGATGTGCGTCTGGAAGTATGGATTAGATGTTACGTAAGCGTGAAGGAAAATGAGAAATTATACAAATTATTTCTTGCGACATTAACATAGAGTTAATGTTTCTTTTAATTTGTTGTAATAACGTAGGGAATGTTCATTAATTTATCTACTGCTTGGTGTGTGGATGGCAAATATTAATATTTGCGCAATTTAAAAAACTATGCAATATTTTTAACATCAATATAATTATTAGTATATTTATACTACAATACTATTATTTTAAGAAACGCATTGGTTCTTGTTACAATAAATTTTAAGCGTGTACAAAATACCTTTAGAAATAAAGCAGTAACATATTTGTACCTAACTGTGGTTAACCAAGTAACCTTTTGTATTTCTTGCTTAACCGAACTAAAATAATCCGCCTACCACATCAAACACCGAGGAAATATCATAGAACATCCTTAACTGGAACGACCATAATAAATCAAAACCATTTGTAAACCAGCTCATTTCGCTCAGTTCATTTAACTATAAATAATAATATTAGATTGTTTTTATTGCTAATAATAAATCATTTTCATAATTTTGTACGTAGTTAGTAAAATAGTATCGACTGTATAACTTTTAAGTGAACTATACTTGTAGTACAAATATAAAAAGTCTCTACATTTTTATTATTACGAATCAAATAGATATTTGTAAAATTATTAAACAATCGATTATTTACCAATAGTTAGTGTTGTTGTGTTATATACAATAACAAGAACACACATTATGAAGACATATTTGTTTATAAAGCAGAAGTCACAAAGTCTAAATAATTTAACAGGATAATTATTAAAAAATATATATTCATTGAGTAAGTAATAAAATAAAAAAAAATCAGCTTCACGCTGTATCCCGCACACTGCAGGGTAGGCAGAGGGAACCTAGTGTTAAGACACTCCATTCCCCACTTTCTGCCGAATTCTGGAGGCATTGCGTGTTGAGTGGCAGAAATCAACGCCGCGCTTAGCCTTGACACCAGAGCGAAGAAATGGAAGTATAAATTTAAGTAAATATTTCAGAGTGGGGATCGAACCCACAACCAGTCAGTTTTACAGTCACACCTCGCGCCGCTGCGCCACGACTGACCTAATAAAATAAAATGGTTCGTAAATTAATATTCACGAGATTATCGCACCAATTTCAGAGTGGAAATTAAATAACGACAATCCGTTCAATCTGCACCAGTCGACTAATGCATTATTCAACGTATGCTAAGTCTTGGGATTAATAATAGATGAAGGAAAAAGTGTATCCCTCGAAATTGGTGAAGAAATTCTGTAGTGACCCTCCCAATGCTAGAGGACTTTCAGTTCTTTTGTCTCTGACACAAAATTCAATGACAGAACTTCTAGACTATTTCGCTCGCGCATTATTTTGGCCACAAAGGTTTTTGATTAGAAGCAATGGCAAAGCTCTTTTATAAAAGCTGCTCAGTGATCATAAATAAAATATTTCTAATGTTGAACTTTGTATGTAGTTAGAAAATATTTTCGGAAAATGAATATTAGATATAAAAATTATTAACAACTACAATATATTACTACAGGATCGTTTTTTATTATTAAATGTTTGTTTTTTAGATTTCCGTACCTCAATAGCTAAAAACGGAATCGTTAGTGAATCACTTTGTTTTCTCTGTCCGTCTGTCAAAACCATTTATTTGTATAAAATGTTTTGATTGCATTTTACAAGGTTCACGGAAGATTCAAAGTAGTTTGTAATAACAAGGAATTGAGTAAGTAGTTGCAAAAGATGCAGTGCTCGTCGCGCGAACGCGATACGGACAGACAATCGTTGTGGTAATAACCGTAACGAGTTCACCGTCGATCCCGTTCTCATCTGTATTGTGTCGGGTCCAGCCGACCACGCAATAACCTAAAGCTGCCGGGTCGCGAACAGCTAGCTCACAAAGTAAATTCGTTTCCATTCAATCCAATCCTTATCTTTTTGATATATATATATATGTCAAATGTTTTAACATAACGAGAATTTTTCCTCGTGATGTCTATAGATTGTTATACCTATACAATAATATGAATAATAGTAAAATGTACTATGAGAAGTACTTAATGTAAACAAGGAAAATTTCATGTGATTGCATCAAAGTTTTTTTTTTAATGGTATGATTCTATGAATTATACAATAACGGAGAGAATATATTAAGTGAACACAAATAATATTTACATGTTAAACCAATAAATAAATATTTATCGTTTTTATTTGTTTGTGATATACGTACGTAGTAGAGTACCTGGAGGTAGAGTTTTTTCTTCGCATAGAATCTTTAAATTATATGTCAATGTTGAGGTTTCGAATTTACATTTCACTTATCCTATTATAGTGGTACTTTAGAGCTGCACAAAGGACTCATGTAGTATGTATTTCGCAATGTTATTTCTGTTACATGTTAGAGTCGGCGTGTCAATGATATGTCAGACGCGCGAAGTGAGCCAGATAATGGAGCTCAACCTTTTGTCTACCAACTACCTTGGTATGAAACGGCTTACGCTTGCAATACTTAAATAATGAGTTTCTATATAACAAACAAAGTTAACCCTGTGCTTTATTAGAAAACACTATTTTAAATAACAAAAAGTTTACTTATATGAGCAAAATCACCAAGTATATATTTTTTTTAATATTTTACTTTACATTTTAAATTGTCTGCTCTACATATATTATTAAGCCTAAAAGGAGATTTTTGCGATACCTACTCACCTATCATTTTGAGTAAACTAAGTGCAATTGTTATAAAATATTATTACATTTTTATTTAATTATTTTTTTATTACAAAAAGATAATCTATCATGTCAATTCATCATAATTATTATAATTTGATTTTAATAAAATAAAATCTGCTTTTTACTGACAGCTAAATTTAAGTTTAAGATTACACTGAGACGCAGTATTTTAAAGTTTATCTATCTTACGATAGCCAGGTGTCGTGATATTAATTTTAAAAATTATCTTATCTTTGAACTGAACTAGTGTAGACATGTTGAACTAACAAACAGCGCCAAGAAGACATAACTCACATAAAACAAGTTAAGCTCTATTTAAAAATGTTTTAAAGCAGGTCGTTCTAAATAATTTAAGTTTTACTTTTATGTACCTGTTTTATATAAGCGTCTAGTGACTTTTCTTCGAGCAATATTTGGCATCTTGCCACAAGTAGAATACTGTAAATACATTGATATAACAATGAGTAAAAAAGCCTCCCCGAAACTACGTACAAGTCAAAAGTGAGAGTTCAGAGCATTGAATGGAATGAAATTAAATTGAAAGTATCAACAAATTTTAATCAATGAATTATTTAGGAAAAATATAATTTACTGTTAATTTTATAATATTGAAGAGCTATGTCTGTTATATTTTTGAATAATCATTGATATATCGCCCTAGATATCTCCAAAGAAGAACAAAGTTGGCATAGATATGGGGATCAAAGTGCAGCGTGGGCGAACGACCCAATACCACAAGCGGCACATTACTTGCGCACGCGCACCGGACCTTTACTAGAAGCAAACGCGCAAATAATTTGATTTAATTATTTACTTATCGCAAAATTAATTTAAAATAAATTTAAAAAAATAAAAAGAAAAGATAATTTATAGCACTCCTTAAACTCATTATTACTTATACAAGAGTGACAAAAAATTTAAAAATAAAAAATAATAATAAGAAAGTCATCATAGGATTGGAATAAAACAATTTTCTTTTTAGTTTTCTATATTCTATATACATATGTTTCACTTACATTAAAGCCAATTGTTAAGATATAAGGCAAAGGGCCGGTGCCGCGCTCTACGTTATGTACTTGAAATTGAGGTTATGTTGTGATAACTGTTTAGGAAAAGTCAGTTTTCGCGACCTGATCACAAATTCGTACTAAAAGTTGGGTACAATAAGGGTGAATGTCGCTTAAAGGATGCTTAAGTCAAAGCAGCCGGAAAAGCTGCGCGCGCAACCGGCATGGCCGCCACGGTACACCTGACTGCCGATACACCTTGACATCTTAACTGAATTACTGCACCTATCAACATTAATAAGTATCCGGGGCCTTAACTAACGATAGTAAGCCTCTCTAGCACAGGTGGTCACATGCACAACATGCCTTCCGCCGATAACGAAAAGTTTTGAACACGACCAATCAGCTGATTACCAAACTTTTGTCGATGTTTATATTCCGGAAACGCAACTTATCACTGAAAACGTTTCGAATTTTCCGTAGTATAGCACGAGCGAGACGGTGATCTCCCGTTATCTAAGTAGGCGATCTGATATCGGCGAATGCATCGGATGCACTTCCGGCGGCGCGCACGGGGCACGGCCGGCGTTCGACTTGCGTACCTGGACTAGTCTGCCAACTGAGACCTCCGACGAACATCTTCCTGCAAGATAAACATGAAGATTAGATCCTGAAACCGGAAGCGAACCGCACGCGGCCACTGCGAACACACATACCCCGGGTCGTTGGGCACTTCGGCGGGGCTGTGGGGTGTGACATCCTGACTCTGGGTTTCCATGGGTTTGAACGCCAGCGGCGTGGGGCGGGCCGGCGGACACACTACGACTACGATCGAGCAAAACGCGGCGGGGACGGCTCCCGGAGTCGCTGGCACTACCGACTACCGGCACGGCGGCACGAGACTGCCGCGACGGCGCACCCCGCCACGCAGCGGGGCGGCCGCCCGCCCCCGCGGCCCCCGCCCCCGCGCTCCGCCGCATCGATTCATTCACGGGCCGCGCTGGACGTGCGCCGCCACCACGTGAGCGCGCGCCACGTGCTCGCCCCCCACGGCGGCCGCCCTCGAGCACGCCCACCGCGCACCCGCCGCCGGTAGCCGGTAGCGCTGCCCACCCCCACAACTCTTCTACTCTACCCTAAATTCATATTTCGATAAATAAAACTTTTTGAAGATACACAACTTTCAACTTCTTGATTGTTTGTGCAACCATACGGCATACCTAAAGCCTTAAACAACCGATAAAACCAGAATAGTCTAAATAATATATACAATTATTCATGAGTTATTTCAATATTTTGTATGAAAATATCGCTACATTTATCAATACGATATTTCAGATTTCCGAAATATGAATTTTTATACACTCCATAAAGAATAGTCAAATTATCAACACATACATAAATACAGTCTCTCATTTACCTTTAAGCAATTTATGTATTTATCGCATCAGAAATCTAGTATCTAGTTATGCTTAATAACTGTAAGATTGTTCAATGTTACGAAATAAATTCAGCGCGAAAACCAGTCACTACGACGCGCTACAGTCACATGCTACGCGACGGTCACTTATCGGGGGCCGGTGAACTGCGTAAAACACGTGTTTTGGTTGTAAAATACATTTTGCGTATATAATGCTATTAATTAATATACAATAACAAAACTTTTATCATGTTTTAAGCCACTCAACAAGTACAAAAATGTCTATCCATACATAAGCATTTTTTAAATATATAATAATAATAAAAAATAATATTAAAAAATATTATATTTAACTGAGGTGAGCATCAGCATAAATGAATGTTATTTATGTAGCATTTAAAAACGATTAAATTCCGACTAACTTAATGACCCGACTTTAAATTAATTAGTTATATTTTTAATTTTTTTAAGGTGTTATGAAACTAAGGATATATTCTTTAAATCGTAATTGAACGTCAGATTCGAACCTATACCTCTTGGAAGATTTCCAAGAGATGTTAAATTCCTGTTACGATCAAATTGTTATACTTTTTCTAACTTTTTCTTGTACTAAACGCAATTCTCACAAACACTACTTTAAGACTCCCCGAATAATTATTGATTTAATATAAGTTTAATAATCTCTAAAATACACTCATAATCAATGCTCTATAATATGTTATTAAAGCAATGATACAGTACGTCAAAATTTATGAAATAACTTTTAAAACCATATAATAGTATTTTTTAAAACTTCATAAAAATATTTATAAACGTATTAAAAATATAGAGCCGAGGGAAAACCTCACACCACTTTATTACATCCTTCCCTCACTGGTCTTACATTTCGATTTACCCAACATGACACTTTCCGTTAAGTCAACGGAAACGCAATAACTCGGGATTAGAAATCAGGGTACAAAATATAACCGACGGACCAAAGTATGAAATGTCTGTTAAATCTGCAATGTTTGCGGTAAGACTGTTTTATACAGTAATATTGGATATTTTCTATTGAGAATTGATAAATTTTATAATGTGAAATATAAAACAAAACTGCTATCATCGTTATTATTAACAATTGATTTATGTACATATATTAGGCCTTTAGACTTGTATATATATTTGGATTAATTTTAAATTTTATTAACTTAACTTAGCTTCACGCTTTATCCCTAGCGGGGTAGTCAGAGAGAACGCAGCGCCTAACGCTACGGTCTCTACATACCTCTTTTGCCGCGTCCACTGTCATCAACCTCTTCATACATGCCCTCCGGGCGGTGCTGCTCATGCTTTGTGCGTGACCTTCCTCCAGTATCTTTGATACTGTATTTTCGAAGGTCAACCGAGGTCTCCCTCTATCTCTCTTTCCGCTCATTTCTATCATAATCATCACGTTCTTCTTCATTCTTACCGTGACATCCTCGCTAGTATCTGCCATTCTGCCGATTCGATCAGCTAAGCTGACAAATCCTACAAAGAGATCGGCTCTCCACAGCATTCAACTTTCTGTCATTCTTCATCTGTGATATCCACGTTTTGCTGCCTTATAACAGCGCCGGTACCAACACTTCGTTGTGTACGGCCAAACGTGCAGCTGTGCTGACGTTTCGTTTTCATTTTTCATCTCTACTGAACATACTTCCCAAATATAACACTTAATTCACTTTTTCTAATAGACGGTGTTACTTTTTTATATATACAAACTAACCTTTTCGATATTCTTTCAACTCTACATTTCATAGAAATGTGAAACATAGGTGAAGGGGCTTACTTATTTCCTGAGTATGTCGAAGGTTAAAATAGTTTATAAAGCAAATGTTTTTTTATTATATAAACAAACACGAGTCCTAATGACCGGAAAGAATGGCATATCAATGCTTCCAAAATAGTGGTTGTCTAGATCTTACACATTTTTCAAAAATTTGTTTACTAAAACATTTTCATATATCGTTGATAGGTTTCTATAAACTATTTATTTATTTGAGAAATAAAATATAACATGATTTTGAATAATAATTTTACTTACATTACTGTATATATGTATGTAATATGTCTTTTTAAAACGTTACGATGTATTAAAAAGACCTATTTTTTACACTAGCAACTTTGGGTTTATTACTATCTTTTCTCGACTAAATGGCAATGGAAACTTTCATTTTAGTCAAACTCTTATCTATGTGTACCTACTAAAGTACACTCTACTATTCTTGGATTATCTTTTGTTGCCTAAAATATCTAATGGCTCCAGACAGAATTCAAACCTAAATCGGATATAGGTCGAACATTAGTCTACGTGCTTAAATAGATGTAGCTCCAACCTGCTATTTTGGAACGTGAGGTTAAAATATCGTATTGATTTATCTGTATTGTGTGGTCTTCCATTTATCTTCGTAAGTTGCATTCTATATTATACCGTATATTATTTTCGGGTAATACTTTATATTGATTTAAAAATATACAAAGTAGATATTTAATAATATCATATATGTTAAAAATGTAGTCTATTTAATTAATACATTCGGTAACACCTTTATAACGTTATTTATGAAAAATATGATGATGAACGAATTAAAAGAAAAGCTAACTTACACATTATGAACAATTGACTAAACACATATAAAATCATGAATTTGTAACAAGTTTTGTTTGATTGGCTTAGAGTTGAATTGAAGTCATTAAACTTTAAAATTTTATGTTATTTCGGTGGATATCATAAAAGTTTGACAACATAAGAGATTGTGCTTCTATTCTGTAAATTGACCATTAACTAAATCTAGACTACTATTTCGTGAAAATAAATCTTTGTTATGGAGACAAAAAACCACCTTAACATTTGACCAAAACAATTATCTCGTACCTGTTTTAAAACTTATAAACTTAAAAATAGAGAACTATAAAAATTCATTCCGATCCAACAGATACAGATAGCAAAACTAAAACGAAAAGCGTATTTGGTTAATGCTTTCATTTGGACAAAGATTCCAAGAAATAAAAATCTTATAAATATATTCTGTCACTATTTAATGGTCATAGTTGAAAATCAAAATTTTTAAAAGCAAAGTTTCCTTTTTCAAGAAATGAATAAAAAATGATGTTACGGAATTCGAACCCACGCTTATTTTAAAGACCGTCCAAGCGCTCTGACCTCTAAGCCATACGTTCCTAAAAGATACATCGAAATTTTTATACGCCTGTTAAAACTGAGTAATATAACAGACAGAAGTTTCAATATAGAATTCCCAATATATCTAAGGTGAATAATATAATCCAGTTTTCCGGTGTTTAATAAGCCTATATTATAAATTCGAAAGTAACTCTGTCTGTCTTTTACGCAATCAGGGCCAAACCGCTAATTCCATTGTGATAAAATACTCATATAGAGATACTCGAGGCTCTTCGAATGCACATAGGTTAGTTTTTTTTCTCATAATTGTAATATTCCCGATATATACTAAGATATTAAAATAGGTTTCAATTTGACATGTAATTTATTCTGCCATATTAATAACAACCGTCGCTAAGCAACCGTTGCTAGGCAACCAGGAATTATGTCGTTTTAAGAAAAGGTCGCTCAAAATGAGATTCTTAAATGCTTACATGGCGTGCGCTGACTCAACTTTTTGAGACATAAAAACTATGTTTTACAAAAATATTGTCTTATAAAAAATCTATTAAAAAGTCCACGATGATATATGTTTATCTCTGAAGGTTGAGCCACAGTAACCATTTTTATATATTGTTAATGTATTTTCTATAATTTTCTAAATTTAATCCTTATCAAAATAAATATAATAGTCACCTTTAGCATTTCACCTAGATTAAAATTATATTTTACTCTACGTCATTCTAATAAATAGTGAAGGAGATATCACTGATTCAAAATGAGTTAGCCTACGAACCGCACGCACGCAATTGTAAATTTTTATACAATTTCGATCTACTGTTAATTTTCATGTGGTTATTTTCTGTTTATTTATTAATTTATATTTTTCTGTGGTACTTATTCGAGTAGTAGATTAGAAAGATTTTCATTAATTTCTTGGTGTGGTGTAAGTTTCGGCCCTGCGCGGCATCGGCATAATATTATTTAAGTGTTAAGGAAAGAATGGTCGGTTATTTCAGTTAGGTTATCTATACCGTTGTTATACATTTAATAAATCGTAGTTTTAGTTTTTTGGGTTTTTATTTGATATTGCTCGCAAAAATTATCGAATTTAATGAAGAAAGGAGTTTACTTATTTCATATAGTATGTACGCGCGCAAGGAAAACGTGTAAAAAGATTTTTCCCGGGTAAATTAGTAAAAACGATCACTGAAAGTCCAATAAAAATCAGTTCAATTGTTCTGGACATTAGCTCGGGTTAATAGAAAGACAGACAGACAGAGACAAAAAATATTAAATTATTATTTTTTTATTGTATTTTGCGTATTATGTAAATAACCACATGCACTTGCAAAAACATAGCACAATACATTTAATTTTAATACTTTTAAATATTTATTTTACTTTGATAATATTGATAAGGTTTTGTTTAGTTTTTTTTTATATTTTACTTTGGTTACGTTTACTTATTATTTTTGTTCATTTTAATTAGTTAGATATTTTTTCTAATAATAAGAGTTTTCTGTACTTAGTTTTCGGAATATTATGATCATTTAGGCTTTTATTTTATTTACCTTTTATTTTATTTCCTATTAAAAACCGAAAACAATTTTATAAATATATTTAATACGCATTCGTATAGTTCGAGTTCGAAGCCGAGTCCGGGTCCGCTAATCTACAATAAATAAAAAATATAGAATTTTTAATCGACATTAGTATTGTCGACGTTAAATGTAATTTATGGTGGAAGGGCCCGAATTATTTTCTACTACTTTGCGCCCCACTTGGAGGTAAATTAAAGTTAACTATGAAAATTGTTTCACATCCAATTATCCATATTATGATTATTATTTTTACATCAATATTTACAGTAGAGCATAATAAGTGACACGAAAGCAGAATTGCTCTAAAATCATCGGTTTTGCAGTTTATATTGAACTATTAGGAATAAATTTTAAATTATTGAGTATACTACGACCAAGATTTTCAATAGATAAATATTTAATTAATGCTCTTGCATAACTGTATTTAACAAACCAAAGCACTTATTGTTTCTCCCGCCGTTCATAGCCGTGTAGCGTTTCCATATAATGATAATAAAAGATTCATAAAGATAACGGTTGGTGAAGTTTATTTGAACGACTGCAAAGCGGAAGTTAAGAAATTCTTAACTAATTACTTTGTATAAGCTATTTTTATTTATATAAGTAAACAATAATATTTTTAAACAACATTATTCTTTATCTTTGTCAAGACATCACAGTTGCCTATAAATAATAAAATTCGCCCACCGAGGCTTCCGTATTAATTTCAGGATTGTAGGTCAACGGGAATAACAACTTATAGAATTTGACTTAAGATTGAGTGCATATGCGCTCATTTTGTATGAAATTAATTATTTTTTTTCACTTTTTTGATATTTTTTTTATTTGCTTTGTTAATTCTCACTTCGTGCCAAATTTTACAACTACAGTTAAATGTAGTCACGGCAAGTACCTTATTTTGATTGCGCCCTTAAATTTTGATTGCGCAGCGAATTTCATACAAAATGCAGTAAAATCGATGCATAAATGCTCATATCTTTTGATTGCGTTGACTTAGAAGCTTGAGTTTTTCTGTGTTTCAAGGGAACATAAATATTTGACATTAATTTCAGTTTCACGTGATCTTGAGATAAATGATATTGACAAAAGTACAGAACGACAACAAAGTGATCTTACAAGGTTTCCATTTTTACCTTTAGTGGTACGGAACCCTGAAAATTAAGACCAAACGATTGCGACACACGCAGTGAATCATTTTATGTTACAAATCAAAATAACTAATTTTGATTTGTAACATAAAATGATTCACTGCGCTCATTCACACTTCTTTTTTTAATGTGATCTAACAGGCATCAAAATTAATATTTTAGTTATATCAAGACTGCTACGTTTACTATTACTATCCAAAGAATTTCATTTTAGTACTGAAATCTAGATCTTAATCACTTTTCACATAAAATATTTTTTTTAATTACATGATCAATATAACTAGTACAGACCTGACAATATTACTTAATAGGAAAGTAAAACATAATAGACATAAATATATTACTAATAATAAGAAATAATACTAATATGTGTTGATTCAATCATCTTATAATTTATTACACAGCCACAATATCTTAATAGAATAACACGTAGTCAATTATTATATTTATATAAATTAGCATATAAAAAACACATAACATAAAAAAATATTTAAGTATAAACAATATAATATATATAATATGAAATACATGAGAAGTGTTGTTATATACTTAAATTTCATATCAAAATATAAAAATTCTTCTTAAAAAATGTTTAAAACAGAATATACAGGTTGGAAGTATCAGCACCACTTTAAAAGAAACCACAGTTTTAACTACTCTATAAAAGCCTAATACAATTTTTTTTTTTGTGATGAAATGAAAAAGTGATTTTTTCAAACAAAATAAATAATAAAATTCTTGTTGTAATAAAAAACGCCATTTGTCAAGAACGACGCACGCACACAAACTTATCAGAGGGAAACCGCCGCATACGCCTCATTCCGAAATCGAGTCGTAGGTATTGACGGCAAAGTTCAGAGTTGATTAACCTTTAGTAGTATTTTTATAGTAGTATGTGTTTACGTTATTGGTATCTATGCGTAACTGCGTCACACGAAATATAGTTATGGATAAACGTCGTAAAATGAAAAAAAATCCTACGTCTAAGCTGTTGAGGTATCTTGATTAATTTCTTTAGGTATGGGTTTAAAATATTTTACCCTATATGCTGTTCCCGTAAAAGAAGCGCTGACACTTCCACCCTGTATAGTTATTGAAATAAGAGTCACGCTGCTAAGTGGAATGAAATTTTAATAATAATAATTATATTATATACTTAAATGTAATATTATATAACTTTTATTTATGTTTATATCTTTCGTGAATATATTATTATTGTAAATGCAATATGTTAGCTTTTTTTATTTGACCAAAACTTTTGATTATTGTGACTCTCTGTCTATAATAGATAAGTGTCAAATGTCAATTTGTACGTAATTAAAAAGTTTGGCAAATAATTAAACACTAAAATATACATTAATATAAAAGTTTCTGAGTATTTATTATCTGTGGACAAGACATTTAATACTTAATAAATATAACAAACAAGTAATTTAAATAAGAACTAATTAAAAACAGTTCCCAAAATAGAAATTTAATTCTAAGAAAATAGTCTTCAAAAGTCACAACCATTAATGTAATGAGAAACTACGAGTACAACAAACCACATTACATTTCAAGCGTTCTAAAGCCCCGTTGACCACCAGCGACAATACCAACGACAAAAAGCTTACTACCACAAACAACAATTTGTTACATCACTAGCTTTAGTGATGAATGACTACATTCTACATATATCAATTATGTGGCATAAATTTTAAAATTACTTCTAGAAGTGACATGGTTTTTTCGTCATATTAATTATCCTGTTCTAAAATCGTTATGACTTAGTTAAAGAGAGCTTGACTGAACGTGTTAATTTATTAAAGCAAATCCCACATGGAGAAATACATATATTATACTTTTTTAATATTTATATCTTTTTAAACCATATTGTAATGATTCTATATTTATAGTTTTGATATTCGCAATAATTTTTAAATAAAATATGTAAATCGATCTCTTTGTTTAATTAAAAGTTATTTTCGAATATAAGTTTATAGAATTACCACCAAAGGACACTAATAAAATGACGCTTTATGTGGTCGGAAAATTCGAAATACACTAAATTAGACTTAGAGCGCAAAGAGAAAGGGGTCCTCTAGAATAACATGCTGTATTAGAATTCAAGAGATATATTGTACAAGCTTAATGGTATTTTGTACTGTAAATATAAGTTCTGTAAAGCCTCGAGGTGTTTGATTTCTTTACAATATAAATCAAGCCACAAAGTTGAAAAATTGCTAAAACGCCAATTTTATATAATATTTGGACTATATCTTATCAGATATTTGAAATAATCCAATTAATTTCTCATGACCGGAAGGTTTTATTTTTCTCTAAAAAATGTTGTTTTTGTTGTTGTATTAGTCTAAGACAGTATGTACGTTATAAATTGAAATCTTATGATTTTTAAAAGTAAATAATAATTTTAATACATTCTGTGGACATCAATCAAGCCCATCAAACATTTATGTATTTTTGTACATTCTGATACCATTGTAATAAAAATATCTAAAGCTAAGCTGAAATGGCATAAAACCAATAAGTCAAAGCCATAATTTAAAATAAATAAATAAAAAAATAAGCATTAATTGCACATTATAAAGCTAAACATATTAATAAGCAGTCTTTTCGTTAAATAATTTAAAGCGTAAAATTGCTATAAGCAAAAAATATTGCCACAAAAAGCAGTTAGGCGCTATATAAACAAAAAACATAATAAGCATACAGCGCGCAACGGTTACTTGACTTAATATAATTATTTGAGTAAAGATTTCTTTTGAAAATATATAATTTCATTAATTTTTATTGGTTTATTGACTGTAGCCCCATTAATCTGATATACAGAAAATTCAAATTTTGGCCACAGCATCTAATTGATCATACATTAAACTTTCCCATCGTAATATATCTTTAAAAAGGACAATATTTATATAATAAAAAGAAAAAATATATATTTGTAAACCATTCATCATACATAACGAACTCACTCTTGAAAATTCATTTTAAATAGCTTGAAATTAAGTCAAATTTCCTTATAAAAATAAAAAAGCAGTCCAAAAAAATTGCATACTTCACATAAAATATGCTTATTAAAATATACAGTCTATTTATATGGTTTTGTTAATAAAGACGTGTGACCGACAACCTTGGGGTTTGAAAACATGCCAATAATCTATAATTACTTACTTGATAACGATTAATTATGCAATTATATTTATATAGATGTGGGCGATTAAGAATATTAACTAGAATCGAAACGAATATTTCATTTCGATATTATGTACTTTTGACTATTGAACAAAGCATAGATTAGGACATATTTCTATACTAAGAAATACTCATAATAATACTAATTTATTTTAATTACCCACTTCTATTCCACAATATTATATTTAAGAACATTCATAAAGCTTAAAATATAATATTAGAAATAATGTATTGTATACCGTAAATTCTTAAAAAAATTGCAGATGAAATATAGCAATAATCTGTGATTATTTCTTTATATGAAAGTTATAAAGAACTAAATATTATTTTTATCTATGTTCCTATAATGGCTATTATGTACTTTTAAAAATTCAATTAAATTGACATTTTTTGTTCTGTGTATATGTTAACCTATAATACTGTACTTTTAGACATTAATCATTTGGATCACCTTCATTTTGGCGCAAGAAACCTTAAACATTATAAACTAGTAAATCAGGTAACTTAAGAGGTAGATAGAATGATTCACTTGAGATTTTTCATTACTGATAAATGCAATTAAATATCACTTCCTTTTTTAAATTTAAAACAAAACTATATCAATGCTTATATAATAAAATACTTGTTAACACAATATTTATCTAAAAAATCAAAATATCCCGAAAATTGGGATTAGTTATGTAATAAAACGATTTAACCAAAAGGCAAAAATTAGTATACCTATTATAAATAGTGTCAACTAGGGGTACTTTAAAGAAAATAAAAAAATAACATACTAACTAAGACTATAGATGTAGTATATTTTTTTGTCGTTTTTAGCATTCTCGTTCTTATAACAACAACATATTTTAATGTGATAGTATTGTTTAGAACTCTAGAATGTCAATAATCCAATAGTAAATAATATGTTTTAAAAAAACTAATTTTTATGACTCTTGAAATTTTTTTAAATTAAAGTAAATAACATTTTTATAAAATATTACAACCCATAGTTCACACTATCTATATACTCGATAAAAAAATATAAATAATATCGATTATTTGAAAAAAATATCGATTAATTATTTTTAGTCTGTGCATTTTCCGCGTTGGAAGCTAGCAGAGCGGACAGAGTAGCGTGAGTTGCACTCAAATTTCCCGACGTAGGGATCAAATTTGGGTTATTTATAATACCATTAGAACCAGAACTGACTATAGTCACGTTCGGAGGCGGTGTTACACCGTTAGCGAAGCCAGTCGACAGTACTTTTTGAGTGTTATGCATCATAAAAGACTTAGTTCCCGTACTGCCTAATGTTAGAACTTTTTTCAGCATAACAGATGAATTACATGCATTGTCTATCATATCTTTAGTTGTAGAAATGGCGTCGTAATCGACATTTTTCTGTGTATGCGAAGGTCGTACAGCCACATTGAATGATACGGCTGAGGGGGAACGATTGATAATATTTTTTGAAACTATAGCATTATGTAGAATGTTTCCGGTAGGGAATGATTTAGATGTGACATTGACATACTGAGGGGTCGCCATGATGGCGGTAGAGGTTCGTGTGCCGAAGCCGATGATGCTGGCCGTGCCTTGAGACATCACTGTGCTGATTGTACCAGATTTTGTGTTAATTGGTATGCTGTAACAAAAAGATAGTAAGAACTTAAATTTTGTATAATTCCATGTTGACTGTAAGACTCGCTTAAATCCATCTATCCACTTTTATAAGTTTTAGACAATTTCTTTAGAAGTTTTATATTTTATTTGTAAGTAAATTAACGAAAATATTAGGTAGTAGCAAATACATTTTCCTAAAAGAAAATATATATTAACAAAGTCATAGCAGACAAAAAACTTAGCAGATTTTCAAGCCGCGCCTCTTGGTTGATGTCTAAGCACTCAGTGCAATTAGGTATTTTCTTAAAGCCATTTTGCATTTATTAATTATATGTTTGTGACTATTTATTGTATGTTGTAAATTTATTTTAAGCGTTGTTGTATATTTTTACAAAGCGCAAAGGTTATATCCAAATGAGAAATTATCATTAAATCATCATTTAGCGTGAGAGGATGTTATACGATTTTTTAATGTCATAGAGCATTATTTGCACACTTAGATACATAGTATTAGTAATTACTAATGTAAATAAAGAAAAAGAGTGACCATACTATTGTATTGGATGGCTTGGGTTGGTTGGCTTCTCATAAAGGAGGAACGATTCTACTTAAAATATTTTCCAATACTACTTAACTAGTTTAACAAAATGAAAATTCACTAGTATTGTCAAAGTTACTCTGTTAATAATAATTTCGGCAATAAATCTCATACTCAAATAAAACTATAATTTTATTAAAAAACAACACTTTCACCTACGTATCAAATGTGAAATTCCAATATACGCGTTACTGTAAATAACTAACTACAAATATATTCCTTCATAAAAATAACTCATTCACTCACTCACCTACGTATCATATGCGAATTGGAACCCGGTATACTCTGTATGGTGACCGTCGCCTGCGGTACATGCTGCACAGAGCGGGGCGCGGGCGCCTTGCTGGTGTAGTAGTGGACGGTGCTGCCGGAGATGCGCGGCGCGAGGTGCGTGACCGGCACGCTGTGCACCATGCCGCTGGTGGTGGAGGCCACTGTTATGCACTTTGTCGTGTTGCTTGTGAACTGTGAATGTAAACAAGTTATATCAGTTATTATTTATTTTTTTCATAGCTTTATGCCGTATCCCGCATTTAGCAGGGTAAGCAGAAGACACCAATTGTTAAGCAACCTTTTTGCCCCACTTTTCGTCTATTTTTCAAACAAATAGCATACTCAACACCGAGGTTAGTCTTCTACCACAGCGGGATGAGAAAAATAATACATTTTCCCGAGTGAGAATAGAATATCTATAAAATTTAAACTATTTTCATTTTTAGGTTGATACGTTCTATCTGGCTACTGTAGTGTACAGATATAAGCAATGTTTTTTTTACCGTCATAATATGTATAAAATATAAAAGAAACTTTATATTAGCTAATTAAGGCAAATTGATTAGATTATTAAACAATCAATCATTCAATCAGCTTTACGCTGTATCCTGCACAAAGCAGGGTAGGCAGAGGGAACCTAGCGTTAAGACACTCCGTTCCCCACTTTCCGCCGAGTTCTGGAGGCATTGCGTGTTGAATGGCAGAACTCAACGCCTCGCTTTGCCTCAACAACAGAGCGAAGAAATGGAAATATAAATTAAAGTAAATATTTCATCTCCTCGAGTGGGGATCCAACCCACAACCAGCCGCACTTTACAGTCACACTTTATGCCCTTGCGCCACGATCGGCCTTATTAAATATATTATTAATTTAAAAATCATTGACTGGGATTACAAAATTTAATATATTATGAATTTGTCATAATATACGCTTCGAGGACTTATATAAACAATACTAATTTAATACGTAGTGTGTATATTTTTTTTGTAAGCAGAGGGAACCCAACGTTAACACACTCCGTCCCCCACTCTCCGCCAAATTTTAAGAGCATCGCATGATAAGTGCCGGGATTTGACTTAGTACCAGAGTGATGGAATTAAAATATTAATAAATAATAATTCATTACGTCCAGTGGGATTGAACCCATAACCATCGCGTTTACAGACACACATTTATGCCCTATTTGTGCGCGACAGCGGCCTCATAAATATTATTGTTATTCACATACGAAAATATTTATATTGCAGAAATCGCGTATCTTAAGAAGCCATAGGTTATCGATACATTTGCCGTACGAAATTAATGAATTATGATGTTGATTATATTAACGATTTGTTCCAGAGCAAAATTTTGCATAGTTAAAATAAATTAGTTCCAAGTTGAGCGCGAAAATTTTATCAATCGGGAGGAATATATCTGTAAGTTTTTTTGTATATTTAAACAGGTTTTACGAATATTTTAAAATTCAATTATTATTTTAGTTTTTTTTACATCGTTTATTTAGCAAGTATGATTTCACACGTAGAAAAGAAAAATACTGACTTAGGAAACACATGAATTTGAACCCGCTAACCACTAACCCATACTTTATCATCAAAGTACGTCGCAATTCTTACAACTTATTCATGTTAGCATCTCTGTACGCAGATTGAAAAATATAAATTATTTTTTTTTTAAGTATTCATTAACATTGTTTCATAAAGTAATATTTATATTTTATAGTATAGACATTTATGTAGACATATTTAAATATCAAAATAATATCTTCATAGATATACCTAAATCCACACACTATTTCCATTTTTACAATAATATAGCTGATACATCGAAATTACACATAGGCTAAACTTTATGTAAAGATTTCGTATAATTTGGCTATAATATAACAAAAGCGTGCAAAGCATGTGGGAAGCTAATAGACTATAAAAGATACTTACATTGCTAGTATTGAGAGTGGTGCCCAAATCAAATTCATCGCCAACTAGAGTAATAGTGTCTGGATTCGCTCCAGTCAACTTCTCAATAGTTTTCCTGGCATCTGCATCACTTTCAATGTTACCCAAGTTGCGACTCAAAAACTCTATATCAGATTCTAACAAACCATCGACTAGACTTTGATCATCATCTGCCTTACAAAGATCGAAATCATCATTTTCCAACTTAATATCCTCCACTTTGATTTCATCCATATCAATTTCATCTATATTCTCAATCTTAACACTAACATCTATATCACACACTTTGAGACCATCCACTTTGATTTCATCCAGATCTTCCATTTTGATTCCATCCACTTTTATATCATCCATATCTTCGACTTTTATATCTGCAAAATCCTCTTTGTCCATTGGGACTTCAGAGAATGCTCTAGAATTGTCTGTATTAGTCATATATTGACTTGCATTGAAATTTGCTGAATCAAAATCGTCATGTACTTCTAGTTTAATGTCGTCGATTTTGAATTTATCTTCTTGTGAACTGCTTGTCGACGGCTGAGGACTGTCAGCGTTAGTTAGGTCTCCACTTAGTGCTCTTTTTAATGCATAAGCTTTAATCTTTCGTAGAATGAACGGTGGCACTTTGAATCCAGTAAGTTCTCCTAATAATGGGAGTGAACTATGTTTATAGGCATCACTTGTTGCAAGCTCTTCGATATCGTCTAACACCTGTAAAAGATATAAAAATATATTTTTATTTTTATCAGCTTCACGCTGTATCCCGCACTCAGCAGGGTAGGCAAAGGGAACCTAGCGTTAAAACACTCCGTTCCCCACTTTCTGCCGAATTCTGGAGGCATTGCGTGTTGAGTGGCAGAACTCAACGCCGCGCTTGGCCTCGACACCAGAGCGAAGAAATGGAAATATAAATTTAAATAAATATTTCACCTCCTCGAGTGGGGATCGAACCCACAACCAGTCGGTTTTACAGTCACACTTCGTGCCGCTGCGCCACGACTGGCCTATATATAAAAATATGAAGCATTTTTTGTTTTGTGTAATTTTTATAAATAAACATATAAATATGAAATATACCCTCTTTTGTTTATTATGTAAAACATGAATTGTGTATAATATATATATATATATATATATATATATATATATAAATCCATTTAATCAAATAAATTAATGATAATAAATGATTTGTGTTTATCATATATATATATATATATATATATATATATATATATATATATATATATATATATATATATATATATATATATATATATATATATATATATGTGAAAGTATAAATATGCAAATAGTATGTGTAATTTGAAGATAGGGAATATTTACCACATATTCATAACACAATAGTATGACAGTTTACAGTAAATAATAATAAATACAATTTATTGGATCTACAATACATTTCCATGCAAAAAATATTACCATAATGTAAGTTTTGCCCCCAACAGCATTGGCAAGGTTGTGATTAGCTATCCACTCCTTATCTGCACTATCGGCAGGGTAGCGGAGCAACCCAGCGTGTCTTGTGTACAGCCGACCACGTGAATTACCTAGTCCTAGTACCTACAAAAAAAATTATAAATTTTATAATACATTTATAAAAATCACTTCTATTTACATCATACACAATCAAGGGTTTCTGGTAGTTATATGCCTTTAATATAAGTTTTCTGTCAGACATTTTTATAATCATATATGTTTTACTTTTGTTTTTGAGTAGTACATAAAAAAAGGAAATTGCCAAGTTATCACAGACTAAAGGTTTAGGCTGTAGCTACAAGTGTGTGTGACTGAATGAATAAAGTGAATGAATTACTTAGTATTTTCACTTCCTCCTTTCAGTAACTTTAAGATTTTGACAGAAAGTGGCGAAAAGACTGTCTTAACACTAGGTTCCCTCTATATGCAGCATTGGTAAAGCTATATGCAGAATAGGTACAGCATGTAACTTAAAAAAAATAACTTAAAGAAAATATTCTTACTTTGTGAGCATGAGATCCCATTATAAACAGTGTATCTTGTGTCAATCTTGCCGGATTCCATTTCTCCGGATCACGCAAACCGGGCGCTGGTGACGATGACCTGCTATCATTGTCCTCTTGTTTAATCTTTTTTACTTTTATAAGATCTGTGTCCATCTCTGTTTCCTTTCTTTTATTCAATGATGAGTTCTGTACCTGTTAATATTATTGTATTTTTTAGCTTCACGTATTCCGCACACACCATGGTTGATAGAATACACTCCATTCCCCTCTCTTTGCCTAACTGTCGAAGTCTTTGTTTTGAGCTTCACGAAAATTACTGATTCTCCTGAATGGGAATCGATAGTATCGATAGTACATTCGCGTGTTACTATTTATTTTTTACCGCCCTCGTCACAGTATTGCTACCGTGACGAGGGCGGTAAAAATTAAATAGTCATTATAAAAAATATAACTACCAATCGCTTTAAGTTTTATTTAAAACTGTTGGTCTCTTGTTTTTAAATAATTACATAAATATCTTGTAAGTAATGCTTAAATTAAGACTTACTGTATCTTTAGTCAATTTATTATCAGTTTCAACATCACTTGTTTCAAAAGTATTCGCCGGCACTACACGTGGTGGTGTAGAATACAGCAGCCTGGTTGCATCCAGCATGGCACGGCAAACTGCACGGACCTACAATTTTTTTAACTTTACATACAGCTTAGACAAAGGAAACATGGGATTTTAATGTGAAAACGTTCCCGATCAATAAATAGACTCTTGTCCCCCACCTTTTGCCAAATTCTTCAGGCATTGCATGTTATGCAACGGAACTCTTCGCCTCGTTATCCAAACGAGGAAATAAAAAATATTAAATATTTTAATTTCCTAAATTACTGTAGAATTCTAAACCACCACCACCAATACCTTGTGGCCATATGTCACGACAATTTTGATATATAAAAATATACTCCAAAAGCATAAAATGCGCAATCCTGGAAAAACTTTTAGTTCCATGAAACAAAATATTATATTTAATATACGAAAAATCATAATTTTAAAGTAACAAAACAAAAAAGTAACAGACTATTAATCATCAGACTATTTAGCATTCCATAATTTATCATATAGGTGTGTGAGGGTTAAGATGCTGAGGGCCTAGGAATTAAGATTTGAACGGGTAAAACTTCACTTAAATTATGTTTTACCTCTTCAACTATCTATTAATACTTGTTTCCATTATCCAACCTCCTCCTTCTACCAACACTAAATTCCAATAAGTGCAACCTTAAAAATATATTCTAGAAATACATTTTTACTTTAATTTTTACATAGTGTAAGAGAATCTTACAGTTTAAGTAAACTTAACTTTCTCTTGGTGAAAATTAAACTATTGTTAATGAATTTGTAGAACCTACTTCAAAGCCTGTAGAATATTTTCAAATTTGGAGTTGATGAGATGGCAAATGTTAAAGAACATTTTAAAGGGTATTTTTAAGCTGCATGCTCTTCTAGGTATACAGGGGGGTAATACAGGGGTATACAGGGGCACAAAGTGTGACTAGAAAATTGACTGGTTGTAGGTTCAATCCCCACTCGAGGATATGAAATATTTATTTCATTTCTTCACTCTAGGGTCGAGGCAAAGCATGGCATTGAGTTCTGCCACTCAACAGGCAATGCCTTGGCGGAAGATGGTGAACGGAGTGTCTTAACACTAGATTCGATCTGTCTGTCAGGATTGACCCTGCTGTGTGCAGGATACAGAGTGGAGCTGATTAACTGTTATAGAGGAGTATTAGTCTAAGTTGTTTGTTTTAGGAAGATGTTATGTACATCTCTACCTAAAACATAAACAACAAACATATTGTTAAATATTTGTAAATATACCATAATCTACTATATTATTCTTTCCCAAGTAGGAACACAAAATACAATATAAAAATGTAATTATTTATTGATATGTAACAATTTTTTTATTGCTGACTCATGGAATATATAGAGTAATAATTAATTTAATTATTTTACATACCTGATCTTCACTTACAGATTCATCTCCTAAATTTAATCTAATGTTGTTGACAGCAGGAACAAAGAATTTCTGTAAAAGTAATCATAATAAATTAGTTTATAATAAACTATAATATTCAGAGATTTTAAAAACCATTTTTTAAATATATAAATGATAATATATAAATAAGTAAAAGATAAAACAATAATATAAACATGCAGCTAAGTTATTTAAAATTGAGACATTTGTTCAACAACAAAGGATAAAATTTAGATTTCAGACATGTGTAGGTATATATTTTTTGGGTTCATTCTTTGTCATGTATTACAGGGTAAGGGATAGAAAGACTAATGTAGTACTGGGTCTCTAATTTCAAGTTTGAAATTTTGTGTGTTGAGTGTTAAATACAATACTGCACTTGGTGTTACCAAGGCAAGATAAAAATAATTAATTCCACCTAGTGAACATTGAACTCACAACTATGCACTGATTTTACAATTGGACACTATGCTACTCAGCCACTATGGCCTCAACACAAGTATAATATTGTATATATGTGTTATAATATAAATTAAAGGTAATTTCATTATATTGAATCCTTTAAATAAAATCATATTACACATAATATCCTCACTTTATAATTGGGTCAATACATAATTTTCCTGCTAAGTTGATAATTTTTACAAAGCATAACCATGACATGCATTTAATTTTTCTCTAAATAAATTTATCTAATTGCACTCTTGAGGTTTTTACATTTTCATTTTAATCATTTACATATTTTTATATTCACAAAGACAATTTACTATAAATTACTCTTAAACTAAGAATAAATTTACTTACTTCTAAGTATTTTTTGATAACTTGATCAATTTCTCGAGTAACTGCAGATTGTATAGTTTGGCGTAACATATCTAGAGATTTATTGGCACTTGCTCGAAATTCAGCGATAGGTCTTGAATGCGGCTGCACAGGACCAGGCAGACTAAATCTTCTATGCATAGCAGCGAGTGTACTAATGGCTATTTGACGAGTAATAGGCTGTTTCTAAACAAAAATAAATATGACGAAATTTAACAAAACTGTGAATGAAAACACGAACCTTACTGGTAGAAACAACAATAACTAACATGTTTTTCTTACCGTTTGCATATTTACTGGAGTTCCTGTACGAATATTAATTATTTTCGCTGGTGACTGAAAGTTCCATGTACCGTTGGTATTTTCCAATACCGCTACGTTTTTATTCGAGTCTATACTACTATTATTCTTTTGAATCACCATTTCGATTAAAATGCACTTGCTAATTTCATTAATAATGTTGTCATAGCTTACGTTATTGCACTTATACGCTAAGTTCACAAATACCAATTATATATCTATTCTATGTTTGAAAAGCTTAGTTTAAATCAATTTCCAAGTTCGTTACACGCATATATAATTTATACTTTTGTTTTTACAATTGCACTCACTTTAGTCAATTTAATTATAAAGAATTTAATTAATATTTTCTTATATTTAATAGTCAGTTATATTATTTATTGTTTGATTTTAAAGTACTTATTTCGTTTATTATCAAAGTTGACAAATAGAAAGGATATCGTAAAACAAAGCGTAAACGTAGTACGCCAAACGATTAGGGTTGCGAAATCAAAAAACATCAGTATGCAATTGAAACTACAAATCAATATAATGAAGATAAAAATATTTTACGAATAAATTACTTATTATATATATAATACATATATATATACACGCTGTATATTTAATTTTTTTACCTAAAACTAGTTTTATAATAATATTTAAAAAAGTTAGGTTCATATATTAGATATTACGATACTTATCTATAATTATAATAACAACGTAAGTAACTCTGTTTGTTCTGTCTGTTCTGTTTTCGTCGAATCAGAAATTGGAAATAGTTTATTAAATGAACTAAATCTTAAGTTTTTAATGTTTTGTTGTATAATATTGTTTGAAATATTGTTTGTATGACGATAGAAAAAAAACGGAATATTTTATAACGATAAAAAGTACTGAAATTTTAAGATTCTCCTCTCTTAGGGTTCTCCAATGTAATATTTTTTAAACATTTTTTAAATTGTTATTCCACACTTAGGAAAGAAAAATACTTATTTAGAAAACGTATAAAAATTTTAACGTAGTAGGACTCGAACCCGCGCCTCCTGGATCCGACCAGGGTATAAGTTTTTCTCCAATGTAGTTTGACCTCATGTCTATGGAATCAATCGTATTAAATACGGTTCAGCTTAGAATGTGTGGAACACGAGTGGACCACCGGTTTGCAATTTCTTAGTGACAGAGTATCTTATAGCTATTTTATACTTAAATATAAAACGTATGGTACTCATATAGTATTTGATGTGTTATAGATTTGCAATTCTCTACTCCTACTAACATTTTCTGTTATCTTATTAATATTAGAAATGTGATACAACAACAAAAGGAACAAAGGTAAGTGTACTTGTAAGGATGAATTGATGTTTGTTCCTTTTTCGCAAATAACTATTCAACGGATTTAGATGAAACTTTATAATTATATATACCTTGTATATCAGAATAGCACATCGACACAACAAAAAATTATGTAAAGATTTAGTTTAATTTAGATTTAATATAACAATAAATTTAAGCAGGCAAAGCTGCGCTTGAATCGTCAGTTAACTATAAATTACATTTAGTTACATATAGTTGTTCAAATCACAGTAGTTATTAATTAACATCAGATTTATTACCAGGGGCCCACCTGTGGCTGTATCTACCTGGGCTACACAATTATTTATTTAATATGCAATGTTTGCATTTCACCTATATTGACTTTTAATAATTGCAACATTTTTTGTTCTTTTTATTATTATTTTTTACTTCGACTTCGACTTTCATTGATTATAGCCTAATGTGGAATATAATCCTTAACCTTCTACGATAGATGAACTATCCAATACAAAATCAAAGATAAATCATCAAATCACTAAAATATAATATTTATTTTCTAAATGGTGTTCTAAGATTAATTTGAAAATTTACAAGTTGAGATTGAGTGAAGTTGAGTGGAGATCACAATGGAACATAAGCTTGTGTTAACCCTAACAACAGTTTTTCTAATACATCATCCTCAAAGGCGCTATAGCCGCGGGTGGGCCTTGGCCTCGTCCAGAATATCCCTCCATTCTGCCCTATTCCTGGCTTTCTTTTTCCAATATTTTACGCCCAGAGTTCTTAGATCTTGCTCAACTCCATCCAACCATCTGTTTTCCTAATATTCTTGTGTGTTTATCTACCCTGCGGTTCTATTCACCCCAACTAACATATGTGTAAATATCTGAACTAGGAACTCAGATTTAAATCTTTTTATTGTTTATTATAGACTAAAACATATTCCGTTTTTTGATTAATTTATTTTTAAGTTAATTTTTACGATGTATTAGTGTTTTTAACGTTTATTTTTCATTTGGCAGCTCCGATCAAATTTCAAACGTCACAACTCTCGATATAGTATAATTTTCAAGGACTGATTGACTTTTGACTTCTGCAAATGAAATAAAAGAAAGCTTCGGTCAGCAAATAATATTTATTTGGATTACAGAAAAAAATAGACGAACTTTTGACTTGTTGAACATCGGTGCTACAATAAACGTAAGGATCTATTTAACTTATAACGTATATACTTTCTTAGTGAAAATCAAATAAACCTTTAGGAATCGATAATAGTAATAATTATTTATACCACCTATTACCACGTAGCTAAACGATACTATTATCTGTGATATCTATCAACAGTTTCTTTTTATAATATATAAAATAATAGCCCCACACCAAACTCGACTATCAATTACTTAAGTTGAATTTTATTATTTAGTTGCTTACCAGGCACTTCACTCTGGCCATTGGCTTCGAAACGTTCGTGACGTTACGACGTTTCACATAACTGTATAATTATAACGTTATCATATCTTACAGTGAATTAATATCACATACTAGTAAGTTTTCACTTATTCCTTATAAATAATAATTTTAAATTATAAATCATATCATATTTATTTTAACTCGCTTAAGAGTATTAATTTTATTTACGTTTTCAAAGCAACCATTTGAACTTTGTACAGGGAAAACTAGTTTTTTTGTGAGATGGTAACAGACAAAATTGTGTTGCTTAATATTGTAATAACAGTTTTTATTCTTTATTACATATTCCGTATATGAATATTTATAAATTAGTTTTTATAGCATTTTATAATTATATTCTATTTAAGTTTGTCATGAGAACTGTGCCAGGTGAAATCACAATTTGTTCTTAATTCAAGTAACACTTTGGTACTAGCTTTGCTTTCAGCTTAGATGATACTTAGTTCACTAAAATTCTTTTATTAAAGATAAAAATAAAAGATTAATATTGAAGTGTAAGACTATAAATAAGAGTAATAAACAGGTATTTTATGTTTTTAATAAGAATTCTCGCTTCATATTCTCAACATATTTAATAAGCATAATTTACTATTATTTTGAACTTCTATTTATTGTAACTCATAATTTTTAAAACTTTAATTGTTACATTAACAAAATTATGTAACATTGTCATAACTGTGTAAATATATAATAAACCATTTTATGACAATTTTTAACTGCCAGTTATTTATTATTATTTTATAGTACAAATTAATTTACTGACTGAATCATAAAATATTTGGAAGAATATTATTTATGCTATAATAGGATATGAAAAGAGATATGACATTGTGAATATAAAAACAATTTTATATTACATATCTTCATATAAAAAAAATGTATTATTGATAAAGTAACTTAATAAGGATGTTGTGGCACAGTGCCCACAAAGGTGTGACTGTAACATGACCGTTTTAGGTTTGATCCCCACTGAAGGAAATCAATTAATATTTATTAATATTTTTATTTTTTTGGTCTGGCACTAAGGCAAAAACCTGGCGAAAACCCAGCATTGAGTTCTGCCACTCAACACGCAATGCCTCGAAAAATTCGTCGGAAAGTAGGGAATGGAGCATATTAACACTAGGTTCCCTCTGCCTACCCCACTGTATGTGGGGTACAGTGTGATTTTCTTTGATTCTGATTTTTTAAGTTACTTAACTCAATTAATTTGGTGTATTACTAATAATTAGGTGTATTTTTTGTTATATTATACAGGGGTGGAAGTGTCAGCACCACTTTAAATGAAACTACAGTTTTAACTACTATATAAAAGCCTAATACAATTTAAAAATATTTTTCTTTTTCCCAAAAATGAAAAAGTGATTTTCAAACAAAATAAATAATAAATATAATAATCAAGATCAACGCACGCTTACATAAACCTATCAAAGGGAAACCGCCGCACATACCTCATTCTAAAATCGAGTCGTAGGTATTGGCGGCAAAGTTCAAAGTTGATTAACCTTTAATAGTAGTTTTGTAGTAGTATGTGTTAACGTTATTGGTGTCTATGCGTAACTGCGTCACACGAAATACAGGTATGGATAAACATAGTGAAATATCTAAACTGAACTAAAAAACCCTATATCTAAACTGTTGAAGTATGTTGATTAATTTCTTAGGTATGGGTTTAAAATATTTTATCCTATATACTGTTCCCGTAAAAGGAGCACTGACACTTCAACCCTGTACAATTAATTTATACAGTCTTTAATAATTTATGGTACTTAATACTTAGCCTCCTTTAGTAATTATAGGCTGAGTAGCATGATTTATAGTTATGCATAACTTATAAAATAAAACAAATATATGAAATGTTGTATAATAATGATAACAATTATTTAAAATTACAGTTCACCAACTTTTACACTTGCTTTATCTTAATGACATCATGTTAAATATAATAATATTTTAAGCATTTCAGATTATAAACAACACATAATTCTTTAATCTTTGCATACATTAATTTATTTTTAGGACTTATCTGTAAGATTATATCAATTTGTTTTTTTATTTTGGCACTCCTTTGTATTATGAAACATAAAACAATAGTCAACAATAAATTGACCTTTTTTATTTGCTTCACACTTTATATTGTATATAATATACTTATATGTGGAATAAAATAAATAGAATAAATATTGTGTTAAGACATTCCATTCTCTGCTTTGTGCCCAAATTTCAGACTGCATGTTAAGCAATAGGTATCAACAGCAGTCTTCCCTCAGAACAAAAATAAAAATTATTAATTGCTCCAAGTGGGCACCAAACCCACAACCATTGGTTTTTTAGTAAGACCCTGTCCCACTTTGCCACAATAGTGGTAACTACTACTGATCTAAGCATTTATGCAAATGTGAATTAAAAAAAATTAAAGTAATGTGACTTATTTGAATTGCTTTATTTGAATTCATGATAAGTCACGGTCTTACTACAAGGGTCACATTTTATTGTTACAATACTAAAATAGTTTAATATTGAATATAGTCTATATCAGCAATTTATGCTTTTTTTTTAATAAAGCTAAAGCTATCATAATAAATTTATTTCATATAAACCTATGAAACAAAGAAAATGCTAATAATAATTAATGTGCTAACATAATATCTTTGATTTATTCACATGAACAAGAATATGTTTTTAAAAATTTTATGTAAGCTATAAATAGTATTATTATAATGTATTAAAATAAATTATTTTGTTTTCGTAGGTTTTCTTTCAAAATGTCGAAAATAAAGGCCGGACCCGTTGTTGACATCCTCGGCGATGAAATGACTAGAATTATTTGGGATTTAATCAAGGATAAATTAATTTTGCCATTTTTGGACATTGAATTACATGTTTACGATTTGGGAATGGAAAATCGTGACAAAACTGATGATCAAGTAACAATTGATTGCGCAAATGCGGTTAAAAAATATAATGTCGGTATTAAATGCGCTACTATCACTCCTGATGAAAAAAGAGTTGAAGAATTCAATTTGAAAAAAATGTGGAAGAGTCCTAATGGAACTATTCGTAACATTCTTGGAGGAACTGTTTTTAGGGAAGCCATTATTTGTAAAAATATTCCCCGATTGGTCACTGGATGGGATAAACCAATTATAATTGGTCGTCACGCGCACGCTGATCAGTACAAAGCTACAGATTTTGTAGTCCCTGGCGCAGGAAAATTAGAACTTGTATTTACAACTCCATCTGGAGAGCCCATTAGACATGTCGTAAACGAGTATAAAGGCGCAGGTGTTGCTCTCGGTATGTTCAATACTGATGAATCTATTATTGATTTTGCACACTCATCTTTCAAATATGCTTTGGATAGAAAATATCCTCTGTACCTTAGCACCAAAAATACAATTCTCAAAAAGTACGATGGTCGCTTCAAGGACATCTTCCAAGATATTTACGACAAAGAATACAAGAGCCAGTTTGATAGTGCCGGTATTTGGTACGAGCATAGGCTGATTGACGATATGGTTGCCTACGCCATGAAATCTGAAGGAGGTTTTGTATGGGCCTGCAAGAACTACGATGGGGACGTACAGTCTGACTCTGTTGCCCAAGGGTATGGATCATTGGGTCTTATGACTTCAGTGTTGATCTGCCCTGATGGTAAAACTGTGGAGGCTGAGGCGGCTCACGGTACAGTCACAAGACACTACCGTTTCTACCAGCAAGGTAAGGAGACATCCACAAACCCTATCGCGTCTATCTTCGCTTGGACTAGAGGACTCTTGCATCGTGCTAAGTTAGACAACAACGATGCCCTTAAAAACTTCGCTGAAACTCTTGAGAAAGTTTGCATTGACACGATCGAATCTGGTATAATGACTAAGGACCTCGCTATTTGTATCAAGGGCATGAATAATGTTAAGAGATCCGATTATTATGAAACCTTTGAGTTTATAGACAAGCTAGCTGAAAATTTGAAAAAGAGCTTAGGCCAGTGACTAAATAAGAAGAAAATGTGTAATCTTTAATAATTTTTCTATTTATATAAATCATTTTATAAACATGTATGGGTGGTATAAGGATATATTAACGCATTTATTTAATTTTCATTAAATTATACAATTTTAACAAATTTGCAGTTTTATTTTTCAAATTCTCAAAAAAATTGTTAATATTTTACATTATCAACAATTATTATCTTGATACCACCACACACGTTCACGATAAGTGACGATAAGTTGAGACCACAATATGCAAAGATCACAATGTTTTGTACAGAGTAAATACAATTATATCACCAAGGCCATCAACACTTATGTATTAACCGATAAATAAAAAAAAAATACTTTTATGAAATCTATAAAAAGTATATAAAAATTTAATTTACATTTGTGAGCATCACGCTGTATGACGCATATAGCTGGTTAGTCAGAGGGAACCTAGTGTTAAGTCACTCTGGTCTGTACTTTCCGCCAAATTCGAAGCATTGCACGTTGAGCGGTGGAACTGAACGCTGCGCTTTTGCCTTGGTACAAGAGCGAAGAATGAAAATAATAAATAAAAATTCTTTCCCCTGAATGGGAATTGAACCCATAACCGTCGCGCTAGTTCCCCTACGCCACGACGGCCTCAATAATTATCTCTCTTGCTTAATAGGCTAGGGCCATAATTATTTTATACATAGGTATAATAAAATTGTAACTGATCGCTGCTTGTACATGGAAAAAAAATGAGAAAAACATTTATTTAATGTAATAGAACCCAAACAATTTTTGCCTGTGTTATTGCTGATCTCTGAAACGGCTTAGCGGATTTAAATGCAAGATTCAGTATTGTATTTTTGTAAACTTTCCTTAAAGTTTTGTGTTTGGTTTATTTCAATCATAAATAAAAAAGTTATATTAGTATATTCTATTCGACGAAATTACAAATAAATAATTGAGTAGTTCAAGAGAGCGAAGCCGCAAGCTATGAATAAATCATTTAGGTATTGAAAAGTGACTGACTGAATCCGTTAGATCTGGGTTCAATTTCTATCCTAGTAAGTATTTGGCATTTAAAATATTTTTGTTGTCAATCTCCGTACACATACCTACGATGTTATAAGTCTGTGTTTATAAGTCTGTGTTTACGTCACCTAATAATATACGACTATAGGCGGCCGGACGATCAAAAATTGATAATATTGCTCATATAATAGAAATTGAGGCCAGTCGTAACGCAGGGGCACAGCCATGCGACTGTTAGCTCGACAGGTTGTGGGTTCAATTCCCATTCGAGGAAATGATTATTTTAATATTTTACTGCTCTGCTTTAATATTTTTTATGCTCTGGTAACAAAGCAAGGCAATGCCTCCGGAATTCAGCAGAAAGAAGAGAGCGGAGTGTTTTAATACTAGGCTCTACCTACACTATAACATGCGGGTAGCATATAGTAGGGTAGGTAGCATGAAGATGAAAAAATAAATACTAAAATATTTTGCCCATTGTTACATTATAAAATTCTCTGCCGTATAAATATTGTCAATAAGGCATTAATATACATTTTTGTAACATTTCACAATAAATTTATTACAGCTTCATAATACTTAATTTCATATTATCAGTATAAAATGCCGTACCTTGTTATCGAGATTATTATTTACTAGCGGCTCGCCCGCGGCTTCGCCCGTTTGAACCACATGATTACTGATTTAATAAACAGAATTGACTGACAACTATAATGACTTCTAATATGATTGTTTTACTACATTATCGATTGTTTTGAACTTTGAGCAATTTTTTTATTATACGTATATATTTTTATAATATTACATACTTTTTACCTATGTACATCTTATCATTATTTTAAAATTCTGTTAAATGTGCTGATGTCAGTGAATAATTTAATTTACTCCTCCAGAGACAGCTTTAAATGTTAAATTATTCATTTCGGTAAGGATTCATAATATTCTTCGTAGATAACTGTAATGCTGCAAGCATTACAGTTATTATTAATAAGCATTATATATATTATTAACTGATGTACAGTTTTTAAATTAATATTATAGAGTACACGTAGAAAGGATGTTTTTAGGCATGTTTATATAGGTTTATTTCAAACGAACGAACGTACCGAAGAATCTGTGTATTTACTTAATATTTCTTTCTTCTCTGAAGATCAAATATCACGTTCTTTATCTCTGTACTGAATTAATTACGACTTAAACTTAACTGTTGATGATTATGATTTATGAAGATAACCTTCACCAACAATTTAATTTTGTTTACTTTATTACTTGTACTATGAACAATAGTACTTAAAAAATATATACTTTTATGAACAATCATATAACCAAGACGTTTCAAATGTCATTCTTTAGCCCACAATCTTACCAGCGCGATTCATGAAAATGATGCTTTATGCACAGCGCCATCTATTGGCCTTAAAGTTAAACTGTAACAGTTCGAACAGTTAAAAAATGGCGTTTTTATGTAAAATCTCATTTAATATATAATTTTATTTATCGAAAACGACGTTTTACTAAATACATACTAAACAGTTAAAAATACAAATTTATTACAAACAATTATCCATTTATTATAAGTATAGATATAGATTGCTATATAATTTTCGCAGGCAAACTAATGACTTGAGTTCATTCAAATGATGATAATTTTTTTTTAATGAACCGATTTTGATGAAACAATCTTTAAATGTTATGCTGAGTTAAAACAAAAGAATTGCTAGAAGTTTTAATTAAATTGATTCAGTATTTTCGGAGATTAGCGTGATCATACAGACAGAGAGACAAGAAATTATTATTATTTTATTATTTTTATTTCATTTCTTTCATAAAACTATTCACTCCTAAAAAATATAAAAGCAAAGTATTACGTCGGAAGAAAGTTTCGTGCTAAAAAAATTAACAGGCGTAAGAAAATTTTATCTGTATGTAACAAATTGTAACTGATCTCTATCTCTACATGGAAGATATCTAACTAAGAAAAACTATATTGGAGGCAATTTATCAACATAGTAGTACCCAAAAGAATGTTTTTTTTTTATTTTTACCTGTTTATCTGCGCGTTTGTAATTTCAGAAATAACTTAACCGATTTAAATGCAATTTTTGACTATTGTATTGTGTTAAGCTTCTCTAAACATATAGTGATATTTCAATCAGCTTATAAACGAAAAAGTTACCTATAACATTTTTAAGCGGACGGAGCCGTGAGCGGGTCGCTAGTATAGAATAATAATTTAAATAAATGTATGATTTATTCAATTACAAAACACGGCGTTGTATTCCATCATTTGAGTCGCAATATTTCTAAAATAGTGTTAAAATTAAGCTAAACTAGCTTCACGCTGTATCCCTAGCGAGATAGTGAAAGAAAACGGAGCGCCAAACGCTACGTCTGTACATACCTCTTCCGCCTCGTCCACTATCATCAACCTCTCCATACATGCTCTTCGAGGAGTCCTCATGCTTTTTATGTATTTGACAAATCACAGAATTTTTTTGGCTAACGGCCAAGAATTTTTCTGCGATTATGCAGAAATGAGAGGGAAAAGATCTGGATCCATACACATCTTCTAGCCTCCTTGGGCCTCCTACAAGAGCTTTTCAGATGTTTCTTGCATTCTTCCCGCTACTTTACTTTACTTTAAAATAGTATTGAATTCTACAAAAAAAATCTGTTTTTCTTCTTCATAATCGTAGAGATGGACTAAATATTTAGTATTACTGTACTAAATATATTGGAATAAAGCAAACGCATGAAGGTATAAAAGAGCAGAGGAAAGAAAGCTAAGTTTTAATGACACATTGTATTTACTATTCTATTTTAAGTCAGTGTTTTAATTAAAATATATTGTAGAATTCTTTCCTCATTATTAATAATTTAATAATAATAGAAATGCTAGTTGGCTATTGTTGTCACAAAATAAGTAAGTAGTAAGTGCCATTACGCCGCCGAGATTGTTAGTTATTCAATAGTGTATTAATTATTTGGCATCAGTGCTCTCTCTACACATGTGTATAAGCTGTAAGTACGGAATAAAATTTTTAGTATTGATTATTTAGTACCAGTTGTGGCGCAGGGGCACAAAATGTGACTGTAAGATTGACTGGTTGTGAGTTCGATCCCCACTCGAGGATATTTATTTACATTTATATTTTCATTTCTTCGCTCTGGTGACGAGGCAAAGCGCGGCGTTGAGTTCCGCCAGTCATCGTGTAGTACCTCCAGTACTTGGCGGAAAGTGGAGAACGGAGTATCTTAACACTAGGTTCCCTCTACCTAACCTGCTGTGTGCGGGATACAGCGTGAATCTGATTTGATTTGATTTTTTTAAATTTAAATATTAGATGTGCTATTTATTTTCTTTTCACTCTTAGAGAATACAGGTGACTTGCCTTGACTCTTTGAACATAGAGCTTAATGTGACAAAATATCATTATTAAATATTATTTCTGTTTATTAACAAGAGAAACTATACACTTTGCCTCACGACACTATTTAGATTATATATGTAGAAGTAAATCAATTTTCGCCTGTTATTATATTTTTGCTTCTCGTTGTATCCCGCATAACTATAGCGACTAGGCAGAGAGAACGTAGTGTAAAAACACTCCGTTGCCCATTTTTCGCTGAATTTTGAAAACATATCGTGTCGAGTGGCGGAACTCAAAGCCACGTATTACCTTGTTACCAAAGAAATGAAAATATTTAATTTAAATTATTAATTAATTTCCCCAAATCGGCATCTAACCCACTGTCGTCGCGTTTACATTAGCAACTATTTTGTATAGAACTGCTATTTATGCAGTTTCTACACTTATTCTGAATATATTTAACATAATATAAATTTATAAAAAATCTATTAAAATTATATTTTATAAATCTATGTATTCGATTTTTATTATGCAGCTATAGATATATTGCATATTAAAGTTCACAATTTTGTGCCTGTTACATAGGACTGGATACGTAGTGTTGTGTTAGAAATAGTTCTTCGTTTATTTTAATCTTTGTAAAGTGTACGATGTAGGGGATCCTACAGGTAGGAGGTAAAGTAAAAAGACTGCCTTCCTCTTTTTGCGTTTTCAACGTGAATGGAGACGCTCAATGTCGGTACACTGCTATGCCTGGAGGCAGACGCTGTAAAGCCAAAAACTGCGCAAATAGCTAGAATATTAAATAGACATATTTTACATAAGAGCTATTTACATTTATAAAATATAAGTGAATTTTGTTGTGAAAAAGGAACGTTGAAGAAATATTGATGTTTTTAATATACTTTATAGAAAATATTATAAATGTATCTGTGCGTAAATATTTATTTCGGATAAAACGTTTCAAAATCGCTTTAACTTCTAATAGGTAGGGTCCTTGTGGGACAATCAAAAAATAACTTTTCTTAGTGAATTACCGGAGGCGGTTGACGCGGTTTCCCCTTCAAGAACGTCCCTCCCGCCATTTCTCCCTCCGTAGAGTGGGCCATTCAGAGCCAGAGACGGTTCGCGAAGCTCTCACGGTGCTTACTCCTTCAGTTTAGCGGGCAAGCCGACACAATACACTTGTGTAGTGTACAGCCGGCTCAAACGTTTGGCGGGAACGACGATCGCGCAATACTAATATTTTTCTATCATATCTGAGTAGGAATATTTCTTGTAAAGTTTAGTGTTTTACGTTCAAAATGTATTTAAATCGATTAAGTTATCTGCCTTTGCAAAAGTTCATCGCTATTGTCATTTTGGTAAGCTTTTAAACAATTTGTTTTTAAATATTTGTTTGTAAATAATTATTACTTTATTTTCTATAAATGGTTTAGTAAAATCAACATTAATTTATAACCATTTCTATATTCATTTAATCGAAAAAATAAGTAACGCTTTTTTATATAAAATTCCTAACAAACCAACTGTAACTACTAACCATTTGTGAATTATAATTTACACCTGTTTATATATACAAACCTCAAACCACAACCTAAGGTCTTTTATGAATATCTCATCTAACCAGCATCGCAATTTAAATAAAAAATATAAAAATGTCTCACACATGTCTATACATTACAACAATACAATAAAAATATAATAAAAATCGATGTTTGATTCCGCAACACAAAATTTATTTATATCAATAAATAAAATCCAAATCACGATCTGATCTGATCATCGCGATTTAAATAAAAAATATAAAATACCTCACACATGTTTATACATTATAACAATGCAACAAAAAAATTGAAAAAAAAAACGATTTTTGATTCAGCAACACAAAATTTATCTATCTATATCTATAAATAAAATCCAAATCACGATCTGCAAAAGGGCGGAGATGCATACAGCTCAGAGAACCGCTAGACTACCATATCAATTACTAGCGCCGCTCGGGTGCACCCAATTACTAGCTCTGCTTCACATGATTCGTATTTGTTACCGTAAGATTACTGGAAGAATCCTCGAGCACGCGAGAGAGCTGGAGGATATACTTGAAACGTACATTTAGTGCCCTCGTCGAATGTTTTGTTTTGGAAACTGTTTGTTTAACAGAATAATATTTTTGTTTAAAAATAAATAAATCAGCTTCACGCTGTATCCCGCACACTGCAAGGTAGGCAGAGGGAACCTAGTGTGTTAAGACACTCCGTTCCCCACTTTCTGCCGAATTCTGGAGGCATGGCGTGTTGAGTGGCAGAACAGCGAAGAAATGGAAATATATATTTAAGTAAATATTTCATCTCCTCGAGTGGGGATCGAACCCACAACCGTCGGTTTTACAGTCACACCTTGTGCCCCTGCGCCACGACTGACTTCTATTTTTGTTTACTTGTTTTTAATTAATGATACAATAAATAAATGCTATATTGAAGGCGGCAATTATCATAGATATATCATTAAATAAAGACAACAGTATTATTATACTAATACTATTTTTTCAAAAGCGACCTAAATGCTTTTAAGGGAACTGGAAATAAAATTGTCGTACATTTTCACTTCACATGTAAATAATAGTTTGATGTTATTTGCAACATCGCGCCGGTAATATAGGCCCATATTTATAAACCGCTCTCAACTAAAAGATCGATCTTGAGATGTCATTTTCATTTATAAATTGTTATTTACAAATGACAACGGCATCTCAAGATCAGTCCCAAGATCGATCGTAGAGGTCAGAGCGATTTATAAATACGGGCCTTAGTTATACTTATTTTGCTTTTATCGGCCCAATACTTGGCATTTATTTTACGGAATTTTGATTAAAGTTATATAAGAAATTCGCTTGAAGGATGATCCGAAGACGTGGGAATAGGCATACATGGAGGGAGTGTCGGAGGGTTCTCAATTACCAGCGCGATCTGTTTTTATTGCGATGCTCTTTGATGCTGAGATGCTATCTCGATTATATTAGATTTCAATTTCTTAAGATCTATTTTATACAATTTTAGAAATATTATCTTTTGTTGATAGTACTTATAATATGCCGTAACGTCAAATAGTATTATTTTACGTATTATGTAATTTCACTTAGATATCTAGGTAAAATTAGATTAAAATCAATTAATAATTCAGAATATTAAAAAAAACAGCAAAATAAAAAAAAATGATTTACTAATGACTCCCAATCTTTTAATGGATCAAAAACCTAAACCTTGTGCTTACTTAATATAATTTATAAGAGTACATACTTATCTCGTAATTCCCTAAACGTCAATGACCGAAACCAATTATATTGCATAATGGTAGATACTCATCAGTGAGAGATACCTTTTTCACGATTGATTAAATTATTTTTTTCTAGCGTTCACCAATTACGATTCACTGGAGATAGAGTCGGTGTCTATTAGTTTGTTTGTGATATGTGAATGGCGACTAACATGGTTAACAGTCAAACAAAGCCGATGAACAAAAACTCTATTGTCATGAATACGTGAAAGAAATGTAAAATAAAATTAGGAGTTACAATATTTTTTTGCATCTCTTTTATTGTTAATAAAACAGGGTAGAAACACTTTTTTTGCTAAAGATTTTTTGTGCTTTTTATCAACACTAAACTTTACTATATTTTAGGTACTCACAGTAAATCTACTCCTATGATAATTTATATAAAACTTTTCGTTGATATAGAGACATTTTGTCGTAAATATTTATTGTGAAAGTGAAGGGATCTTCATGGCGAAAATCGTGACTTTTTATTGATATCGATCTCGTACACTCTTTTGGTAATGAAAGCTTGAAATCATTTATATGGACGTTTGCGTGACGACTTTGATTATAACTGTAAATTGATGTACTTAGGTAGGCAATAAACGTAGAAATAAAAATAATAAATTAAATTAAAAAATTAAATTAGCTTCACGCTGTATCCCGCATACAGCAGGGTAGGCAGAGGGAACCTAGTGTTAAGACACTCCGTTCCCCACTTTCTGCCGAATTCTGGAGGCATTGCGTGTTGAGTGGCAGAACTCAACGCCGCGCTTAGCCTCGACACCAGAGCGAAGAAATGAAAATATAAATTTAAGTAAATATTTCATCTCCTCGAGTGGGGATCGAACCCACAACCAGTCGCTTTTGCAGTCACACCT
>JAATLQ010033594.1:0-18517 GCA_013421005.1 Heliconius erato x Heliconius himera | reverse complement strand
GGCGAGGTTAAGCGCGGCGTTGAGTTCTGCCACTCAACAAGCAATGCCTCCAGAATTCGGCAGAAAGTGGGGAACGGAGTGTCTTAACACTAGGTTCCCTCTGCCTACCCTGCTGTGTGCGGGATACAGCGTGAAGCTGATTTATTTATTTATTTTATTTGATTATAGTTGTCAATCAATTCTGCTTAAATCAATAATCATGTATTTTAAGCGGGCGAAGCCGTGGGCGGGCCGCTAGTACATCATAATTGTGTAAAAATACAAACATTTTATTATTGACTAGAGGGCTCGCGCGGCTTCGCCCGCTTATTAGGAGTGAATTCTAAAAAAACCACGAAACACGTGTTCAATAAAATATTTTTAACAGTCTGAATTTAATTTTTTATAAAAATCGGTGGCAATTTAAAGATTTTTCCATATAAACTTTCAACCCCTTATTTGAACCCTTAGGGGGTGAATTTTTAAAAACCATGAAACACGTATTCAATGAAATATTTTTAAGAGTCTGAATATCAAATTTTATAAAAATCGGTACAGATTAAATTTTTTTTACATACAAACTTTCAACACCTATTTGATCCCTTTAGGGTTAAAATTTTTCAAATTCCCTTCTTAGTGGATGTCCATAATATGAAAATAAACATCTGCCCAAATTTCACGTTTCAACCATCAGCGGTTACGGCTCTGCGTGCGTCTTACCTCAGTCAGTCAGCACAAGTCCTTTTATATATATAGATTACTACAGGCCATCGTGGTACAGTATCATAGATTTTAAATGTAAACGCGACGGTTCTAAATTCGATTTCAACTCGGGTAATCAATATTTTCATTTCTTCGCTCTGATAACAAGACGAAGTTAGTGTAAGATAACAAGAAGCAAGACTGGCGTTGAATTCCAGAAATTAGCACACAATGTCTTGAAAATTGGACGAAAAGTGTGGAATGGAGTGTCTCAATATCAGGTTCCCTCTGCCTACCTATGCTGGAGGGTATCTATACATCATGAAGCTAACACAATTAAAGAATTAAAAGATAGTAAACATAACTGTATAATTTCATTTACACAAAAAATAACTTATGACCTGTAATCAGATAAGCTTTACACACAACACAGATTTAATAATTGTAATAAATCGATAAAAACGGAATGATAAGAAGAACTGTCGTGGCGCAGGGACACAAATGTGTGCTGTAAAAGCGATAGGTTGTGGATTCGATTCAGACTCGAGGAGATAAAATATTGAATATTTTCATTTCTTTGCTTTTCTGAGGCCGGTCGTGGCGCAGAGGCACAAAGCGTGTCTGCAAAATCGACTGGTTGTGGGGTCGACCCCCGCTCGAGGAAATGAAATATTTATTCAAATTATTTTGCATTTCTTCGCGCTGGTGTCGCAAAGTCAAAGCGCGGCGTTGAGTTCCGCCACTAAACACTCAACACCTCCAGATTTCCGCGGAAAATGGAGAGCGGAGTATCTTAGAACTAGGCTCCCTCTCCCTACACGCGGGATACAGCGTGAAGCAGAAAAATAAGAAATAAGAAATTAATTACACTGTAATACGACGATGTAATTATTTAAGCATAAATAATTACATCGTCACGTGCAATCACTGTTTAAAATGGATACAAGATAAAAATAGCTCTTCAGAATATTTTTTCATTAAATTCTAGTTTTAACAAAAACAATATACGAAATATCAATATGAAATATCGCAGATTTAGTAACATAAATACATTTTTTAAGTTAAATATGTCAATGTATACGGGTTGATTAATTATATATTTTGATTGAGTAATCATTTTTAATGACTGGGAATTTATGTATGGTAAGAAATTCTTTGGAATTTTATTAAGAAGCTTAAATACTCCGATACATTACTCAATGATCTGAACATTTGTGAGAACTTCTTCACACACCTTATATGAATTCAAGATTTAAGGCATTTGATTAATAAAATGCATGAAAAAACCACCGTTCTACCAAGTGAGCTATCGAAGGTTTACATGGCAGTTGAAATTGATGGTCTTTTTAACCTCAAATATCAATACTTCTGTGGGTAAAATTGCATTTCTGTTAATGAAGGTACAATGTAAATAGTGATAATATGAATTATTTAAATCAATTACGTTATTTATTAATAATTAAACAAAACGAAAAACGACAAAAGACGAGAATTTTTGCACATTTAAAACTCGTACAAAAATTGTATAAAACATACCATTAAACAAGTCATTTTAGTATTAATGAATAATAATTATTATATATATAATCAGCCGTGGCGCAGGGGCACAAAGTGTGACTGTAAAACCGACTGGTTGTGGGTTCGATCCCCACTCGGGGAGATCAAATATTTATTTAAATTTATATTTCTATTTCTTCGCTCTGGTGTCGAGGCAAAAACGCGGTGTTGAGTTTTGCCACTCAACACGCAGTGCCTCCAGAATTCGGCAGCAAGTGTGGAACGGAGTGTCTTAACACTAGGTTCCCTCTGCCTACCCTGCTGTGTGCGGGATACAGCGTGAAGCTGATAATAATAATAATATATGTAATATACGATACGATACGATACCTATATTTAGATATATGAGTGTTTTATTATATTATATTATATTATACATGAAATATGTGGGTACCAGTAATCTTCACAAGGCTTAATCTATTTAAAAAAATAATAATTAAATCATCTTCACGCTGTATCCCGCACACAGTAGGGTAGGCAGAGGGAACCTCGTATTAAGAGACTCGGTTCCCCGTTCCTCTTATAGTGGAAAATCTAGCGACAAACTATTTTCTTCTTTGTCCTCTCATCTGGCTTACTTTGAGGAAGCTAAAGTCTTATTTTATTAGAGGACGTTATGTGTAAAAAAAAAGTATAAGCAATTAACAATTAATAAAATTACAAATACTTAATATTTGAATTTTAGATTAAAAATCAGTTACAAAAACATAAACAAAACAGTCAACGTCACATAATCACTAATAACCTGCCTACATACACTACCTATAGTAAAAACACAATATTAAAATATAATATTAACATTATTATTTATCTCTAATCTCTAAGAAAATCTGCATTCTACTTTAGGTCACTTGCAAGCAATTAATTCAATGCTGATAAAAGTCTCTTGTATTTAATGCCTAACTTTATCTAGATTTTACATTGATATATGAAATACGTCGCTGTCCTGTTATTTTTGGACGTTAAACGCGATAGTTGTGGGTTCGATTCCCAGTCAGGTGAATGAACAATTTTCATTTACTTGTTCTGGTAAGAAGACAAAGCGCCGCCTTGAGTTCTGTAACTCTACACCCAATTTCTCAAAAATTGGATGGAGAATGAGAAAGGGAACCTCCTAACATTAATTTCTATTTTTCCACTTCCTTATACGTCCTCCTCCTCCATATCCACATCCACACGTCGAGACTTATTTCAATTTACTATTTATTTATTTTATTGATCTATATATATATATTGAAATATCTTTGGCTAAGTAATAAATGCATTTATTATTTAAAATTATTTATAAGTTAATTTTATTACATAATCTTTGAGGCCAGTCGTGGCGCAGTGGAGCTGGGAAATGTAGCTGGTTTTGGGTTCGAACCTTAATCGAGGAAACGAATTAAGAAAAGAGACACAAATTTAAATTTCCATTTTTTCGCTTTGGAATCGAGGTTCCCTCTGCCTACCCTGCTGTATACAGGATACACGTGAAGTTTTTTTTAAAATTTTATCTATAACCCATTTGGTAATTATTTATAGTATTTTAATACAAAACTTTTATAAAAAATCAACATTTTCCATACAATTTCAATGCCAAGAGCATGTTAAAACAAATCAAGTTCCTGTAGACGGCGTGTTACTGGAGCAAGGTTTCACATAAACCACGTCTCGCTCGTACGTACGATGCTCATTAGTGCTAAGGCTAAAATTATTAAGAAGAATTATTTATAATTTCAAATGACCGACATTGAAAATATAATTTTGTTAAATTATATGCAGAAAAATAACTAAATTTCCTTACAAACTATTAAGTAGAAATTATTTTCCATAGAAATTATTTCTTTTATTTTTATATTGGTATTTAGGCCAGTCGTGGAACAAGGGTACGACTAACTAAGTGTGTGACTGTAAACGCGAGTAGTTGTGGGTTTGATCCCCACTCGAGGAAATTAAATATTTATTTAAATATTAATTTTAATTACTTCGTTCTATTGTCTAGGCAAAGGGCGGCGTTGAGTTCCGCCACTCAACGCGCAATGCTTCCATAATTCAGCATAAAATGGGGATCGGAGTGTCCTAACTCTAGATTACCTCTGACAACTCTGCTGTGTGCGGGATACAGCGTGAACCCACAAAATATATTATGATATTACGTGGAAGCAATGTCATTTCTTGGTGTTTAAAAATTGTTTATGTCGATTTTAATTGAAATCGATTTAGGCTGTTAGCCTTGAAAGACAGACAAACCGTCTGACAGAATGAATCGACGTCACAGTTACTGTTTGATATTATATTTTAATTTATTATTTATCTGTAAAATGTTATTTTACCATTAATCTCTTGTTTTAAATATATTTCGTACTCGATTAATAGTAGCAAATATTAATAGTAAAAAATTCTAAGATAATTCTTTATTCTTTATAGGATAAAAAACACTAAAAGTGTTATTACGTTTTACATTTGTGTGTGTTTTACCTTTCTCCTTTAGAACCCGGGAGCCCTCCATTTTCTCCCTTAATATATTGAAGACAGAAAAATTGCCGCAATATTTTTTTTGTCACCCACAAAATTGAACTCACAACCACAGTATCTTTTTACACAAATCCACTACATCACGAAATAGTCCATATGATAATACATTATGTAAATTATGTAACATAATAATATAATATAATATAATAACACAAAAAATCTAAAGTACTAGATTATAATTAACTAACTGGAATTGACTGTAATAAAATATACTTTATTAACAATTAAAACTTAATAACTAAAAGTTAATACAATGTTATAATCAATTAAATCATTTAATTACAATAACAAATAATAATGGAGTCAAGGTCACTTGGGCAACAGAAACAAACCCCCGTTAAAATATATCTTAGGATCGTTTTGTCATTTCGTGAATACACTTTTTGACGCAATTTTTTATTAATATTTTTTTTTTTACAAAATCCAGTGTTTATCTATATCAATGATCATACTACATTATAATATAAATATAATATAATATAGTTAATAGTTAGTCTTTTATAGAGGACAACGAGAAATTTCTTGGAGGCCTTCCAACTATGCTATGTAAATTTTTTATAAGATTTTTTTTTAAATATTTGTCTTTCCTTAATATGGAATAACATTTAAAAAATGTATTGTAAAATGTAACAAATAGTTAATACTATTTATGTACAAGTCACAGGCGGGAGTTACTTAAATCTAGAATTTATAGTCATTGTACAAGTTGCGCAAGAATAACTTTATAAGATCTTTATTACGCTTGGAATTCGTTTTATAGTTTACCTAATCAGCCTTGTAAATAGCTTCTACATGTAAACTATTAATACAAAGAAGTCGGAAAGTTAGATAATATACAGGGTGGGACCGTCTGCGCTCCTTTTACGGGAGCAGCATAAAGGGTAAACTATTTCAAACCCATACCTATAGAAATTAATCAAGATACCTGAACAGTTTAGACGTAGAATTTTTTTTTTCATTTCTCGATGTTTATCTATATCTGTATTTCATGTGACGTAGTTACGAATAGATACCAATAAGGTAAACACATACTACTACAAAAATACTACTAAGCGTTTGCCGATCTGCCACTTTCCGTTCTCAAAAAACATACTAAAACGAGAAAGGGATATCTCTCGTTCTATTTTACATAATTCCACATCGCCGCCATTACCTACGTCTCGATTTCGGAATGAGACGTATGCGGCGGTTTCCATAGGTTTATGTCTGCGTGCGTAGTTCTTTTTATTTTACAACGCTAATTTTATTATTTATTTTGTTTGGAAAAATCACTTTTTTATTTTTGGGTAAAAATATTATTTTTTTTAATTGTATTAGGTTTTTATAGAGTAGTTAAAACTGTGGTTTCATTTAAAATAGTGATGACAAAAACACTCTGTATATGGGATTATTACATATTTAAAGAATTGATCATATATTCTGACAAATATTTATTTAATGGTTGAAGCCTTTATTAATAATAATAACAGTTATAATACAAAATAATGTGCTAATTATTATATAGAAAATTCTGTGGTAGTAACTTTTCTTTATAGTTTATAAATGAAAAATATATTCGTAATATAATATAACTAAATCAAGAGCCAGCCAAACTCATCGAGCAAGATAAGGAGGCGTATGTGTTATTTTTATAAATAACACATGAACTACAAATATAAATTTGTAATAAGCAGCAATATTTTTTAAAAAATAATAAATTGATTGCTATATATTTTAGCAAATGCTGTTTGATGGATTATTATATTATTTATCTGATCTGGCAAGACAGAATTAAATTTTGAACTCAATAAACAATGTAAATGGATGAAAGTTAAAAAGGTAAATCTTTAATGGAAGTAGTAGCATTAGTATTTTATACAAGTAAACCTTTTAACATTTAGAGGGCCGCCAGTATTAACTGCAACTGTAAAAACGTTGGAGTTATAGGTAAAAAGAAAGTAAATGAAAAATGTCAGAAAAATATTCTTTGATTGAATATGAATTTATGTACAGTAAGAATAGCAATTTCATATTTTTAAAACAATACATAAACAAATTCGTTACATTAGTGACACACAGTATACAGCTTAATGATTGATTACACGACAGTAATCATATCTATAAAGATTTTATTAACATTATACAATATTATTTATATTAAATGATTTATTACAAACTTATAATCTTGAAATTGATTTTATTTTTTCGATAATGATTAACTAAATAAATTTCCGGCATTCATTTTAATTCAATATATAATTGATTGAAATTCAAATATTGAATAAATATGATGTTTACTTTTTAACCAACTTCCGTAAGGAAAACGTTATCAATTCGACTCTATTTTTTATGTTTGTTACCTCAGGCTTTTGACTGGGTGAACTGATTTTGATGAATCTTTTTTATTTGAAATTTTAATTTTAATTCATTTTAAGCTAGTCCATTTCTGACAATTTTATCTATGAAAAAATGACATAAGTCATAAATTTGCTTTACGTATGTTCATGACGAATGTATGAAAAACTAAATACCACGAAAATTTCAATGATTCTTTTTTATTAGAAAGGATACACTTCAAGAAAAGTTTGATGAAAGTTTAGTTAAGTTCTGATAAAGGGATCAGATGAAAGTCGGTTTTTCTTGTATAAAATATTGAAATTATATCATTACAAATTATGTAAAGAATTCTCTTATAAAGCTTCACACGATTTAATGTTCTCTAAATATTTTTGTCAACATTTTTTAGAATCATAAATTTTCAAATCTCATACCTTTTCTAAAAAGATGTTTTAATGTATTGTTTTATTCATTAACTACAAACGAAATTTATTCGATCAAGGTTCAGTTTTTGATTGTTGGCATTATTTGAAATAGTATTTATATTACACTAAAAACTATTATTTAAACTTTTGCCCTTTGTCTTTTGTCGTTTTAATTCAAACTAAAATCCACCTTCACTTCAACTTTATGCAGTAATTATCAATCTTATAAGTTATTTGATATAATCGACTTTTATACTTTTACACGTTAAATACTGTACATAAAATATGTCGTATAAATATATAAAAAAATGAATAAAACAAAACTAAATCAATAAAAACCTACATTTACCTACCTGTCTGACTGACCTATGACATTTGTCATTAAAACAAAATGTAATAAAATTTTAATTTTCTTACAAACTAAATTTAAGAGTTATGTGGACATTCGCGTTAACAGCTATCTGGTTCACCTCTACATACCATTCAGATTCACAACATAACACAGTATTGCAATTGCAAAAATGTCACTAACTGGCCATATCGACGACCAATAAACGTGTATAACGAGGAATTATGTAGAGAAAAATGTAAAAATATTGTGTGATCCAGTTTAAGCATCCGCTTGTAATATGCGTTTCCGGTAAAAAAATATCTATAATTCATATATTTTTTAGCTTCTCTGTATCCTGCTTTAGCAAGGTTAGCAAGGAGAATTTAGTGTCAAGGCACTCTGCTCAATTTTTGCAATATGAGAGAGTAGTGGAATTCAAAGTCGTGTTATGCCCCGTTGCCACGGCAAGGAAATAGAATTAATTTATTCCTCTGAATGGATATCGGACCCTCAACTACTACCACGACTACACCGCTTTACTTTAATCTATTCAATTTAAATTGGATTAATTAAATTTAACTTAAATTGTACATTATATTTTTTTTATTACCATAAAATGCACAATAGCGAAAAAATAAATTGAATGTACTTTGTAGACTTAAATTCTGAACTGGATTTTTGTACTTAATATATGGTATGGTTCTTTGATTAAAATTCAATTGAACAATTCTGTCAATCATGAAGTTTTTTTTTTTACACCTTGTGATGTTTACTTTGCATTCACAGAGGTAGTTGGTTACAAATTGCTATAACAATCAAATAATAAATTTTAAAGCCTTTGTATAATACATAAACACTAACATTTACGATTTAAATACAAGACAATACATCATACCTTATGAGATAAATATAAAAATATATAAAATTTAATATATATTATTATTATTCTGTCAAAAACTTAAGTAACGAAAGATTTATATCATACTTTTCAAATTTGTTTTCGGTTTCGCGTTGAAAGCACTGATGCATATAACCTAAGACTTGCTCCGAACAATAAAGTATTTCGTAATATCCTCTATATTATATACATAGATATATAATATATTAATACGTTTCGTAATATATAAGACATATACGTAATACTATTTTTATAAATTTTACGTAACAATATTTGTACGCTCTTAAATCGTTTCTTATAGCTTCAGGATAGGCAGAACTGGGAACCTAGTGTAAGACATTTCTGTACCCCACTTACCGCCGTATTCTGGCAATGTGAGTGTTGAATGATGTAACTCACAGTATTATTCTTATTTTTGTTGAATATATAATAAAATAAATATAGATAATATTTCTTAATTTTTTTAGTTACCTGGAAATCATTTATCGTCATTTAACATCTTCGCGAAATTTTTAAGCCTTATTGTTTATTATGTATGTTTTCTTTTGTCATCTTTGCCATCAAAGGTTTAAACAGTGCGAAATACTAAAAAATAATACAAAATAATTTCTTATTATTAATCTGGTTCGATTAGCATCAATAAATCTTATTATGTTAAAAAAAAACGGTTATATAGCTGTCAACTGGAATTTATACTTAAAATATATTATTACGCCGTCATTAACATAGAATGATTGATCTGTTGCATATAATTTTAAAGTTAAACCAATAAATATATATTTTTTATTTACAAATGTCCTAAAAATATCTCAATATTATTGGTATTTGTATATATTTATTTTTTATATAAACGTATTCAAGTTAAATTTGATTTTACGGTTGTAGTAAACCAAACGTGGCTTTAAACCCTGTTTCCATCGGGAAGGGAGAGAAATGAGCGGGTAACGCGTAGGCGGAAAGGGCTCCTTTTAAAAAAAAAATCTCATTTCCACCAACAAAGAGATTTATGTTGTAATTCCTTCGCTCCGCTTCGCTTGAACTGAGTGAGAGTGAGAGTGAGAATATTTCTTTGTGGAAATGCAAGTAGCAGCTTGCGATTTCAACGTAGTCTTTATGTCTGGACTCCACTAAAGCGGAGCAGTGTGGACAAGTCCAAAGCAGTGACTTACAAGACAAGCTTATCTCCACAAAAGATGAAATGTGTGAAAAATAAAATAAATAAATCAGCTTCACGCTTTATCCCGCACACAGCAGGGTAGGCAGAGGGAACCTAGTGTGAAGTGAAGACACTTCGTTCCCCACTTTCTGCCGAATTCTGGAGGCATTGCGTGTTGAGTGGCAGAACTCAACGCCACGCTTAACCTCGAAACCAGAGCGAAGAAATGGAAATATAAATTTAAGAAAATGAACTGTGTGAATAATGAAATTCTATTGGTTGTTAAAAAAAACATATCTCTGTTCGTCTCGTCTCCACTTTGGTGGAGTTTGAGCTTTAATGGGCCCGCTCCGCTCGCAGTGGAAGCCGGGCTTCCAGTTCGGCAAAGGGTGAAAGAAATATGAAAGTAGTATGTTTTAATGCTGACTTTGTCTGCCTACTACGAAGTAAAAGTTATATATGATATTAATGAACTACTATTGTGTGTTGTGTTATTTATCAAATAAAAAGAAATCAAATTAGCTTCACGCTGTATCCCGCACACAGCACGGTAGGCAGACACACGACGACGACGAGACGACACACAGCAGGGTAACGGAATGTCTTAACACTAGGTCCCCTACCTAATGTTAAGACATTCCGTTCCCCACTTTCTGCCGAATTCTGGAGGCATTGCGTGTTGAGTGGCAGAACTCAACGCCGCACTTAACCTCGACACCAGAGCGAAGATATGGAAATATACATTTAAATAAATATTTCATCTCCTCGAATGGGGATCGAACCCACAACCAGTCCGTTTTACAGTCACACCTCGTGCCGCTGCGCAACGATTGGCCTGACGTGACGTGTGATGTGTGACGTGTTATTTATAATTTTTTTTTGTTTATATTTTTAATTATTAAGAATATAAAAGATTTTATGCCATTATTAAAATTATAATAATAAATATTATCCTTCTTTGCCACGTTCAATTGAGTAAAAAGAATAATTCTAAAATGAGATCCGCAGTACTGCGCTGTACAGCGCTATATTATATAAATTGTTATAATCAATGTTGCGGGAGAACTCCATGTCAATGTCGTTCAATAATTACGATTCTCAGTAACTAGTGGGGGAAAAAGTAAGTTAGTTATTTTTTAATGTTCTTAAGTGCCGTCTCTATGAAGATGCTGTATTGTTTTATTTGTATAGTTTTTGCCTTCTGCATATCGCGAGTAGCTTATAATGATGACTATGTTTAAGTGATTTTTTAAAATTATTATACATTATTTTACTTCCATATATCATTACACAACATACTCTGTAGTATGTTGTGTAATGATATGTGTTGATTGAGATATTTAAAAAAATACAAGCTTTACGTCACTCAATACTCACATTGTCAGAATACGGCGGAAAGTGGGGGACTGAAATGTCTTAATAGTAGGTTCCCAGGTTCCCTCTGCTTATCCTGAATCTATAAAAAAATATTTAAGAATGTACACATATTGTTACGTAAAATCTATAAAAATAGTATTACATCTTGGGCAAAAATAAAAAATTGACAATGTCAAATTTCAAAGGTTTCTATATAGTATAGTGCTGTCAGCGAGTACTGACTATAATTTTATACTGTTCCTTAAAATTTTGCACACAGCAGGGTAGGCAGAGGGAACCTAGTGTTAAGACACTCGGTTCCCCACTTTCTGCCAAATTCTGGAGGCATTGCGTGTTGAGTGGCAGAGCTAAACGCCGCGATTTGCCTCGACACCAGAGCGAAAAAATGAAAATATAAATTTAAGTAAATATTTCATCTCCTCGAGTAGGGATGGAATCCACAATCAGTCTGTTTTACAGTCACACTTTGTGACATTGAGCCACGACTGGCCAAAACAAGTAGTTTTGAAATTTTACTGGATCAACGTTTTCTTTAATTTATAACTTATTCTATGGAAAAAAACTTACGTGGATATAAAAACATGGTAAACAGATATGTTGATAGCTATTGTACATTACTACAATGAATGTAATATAATGTAAAGTAATTATTTTACTTACCCGCACATAGCAGGTTCGAGGGAACGTAGTGTTATGACACTTTGTTGTTTTCGTTATCAGAGGGAAAAAATGAAAGTATTAAATATTCAATCCCCCGCGTGGAAATCGAACCCACAACGTCACGTCACGTTTACATTCGCAAGCTTGTGCCCCTGCGCCATGACAGCGATATTTTGATATTTTGTGAAATGCAAAAGAAGTCCAAATATAAGAAGTATCTAATATAAATATTAAAATTCGATATAGTAGTATTTAAAGAATCGTTAGTGTAACTCTAATATCTATTTATAACAACGGAATATAAAATAAATTTGCTTCACGCTGTATCCCGCACACGGCAGGGTAGGCAGAGGAAACCTAGTGTTAAGACACTCCGTTCCCCACTTTCCGCCGAGTTCTGGAGGCATTGCGTGTTGAGTAGCGGAACTCAACGCCGCGCTTTGCCTCGACACCAGAGCGAAGAAATGAAAATATAAATGTAAATAAATATTTCATTGCTTCGAGTGGGGATCGAACCCACAACCATTGGTTTTTCCAGTCACACTTTGTGCCCCTGCGCTACGACTGGCCTGGACGGAATATAAAAATACTTTATATTTTTTTTTTTCATTATATTGTATTGTTTATTCGTGACCTAATAATCTACTTTATAAAAGTAACAGTGAATATTAAATAATATTTATGAATGCAAAATTAATTAAAAAATAAAACAGTCAATATATTTCTAATAGTTTTTAGTTTTTTGCTTTGAATACTAATAAAATAATGGTAAATAAAGGTATCTATTTCAAATTTCCATACAATAGGGACTACATTTATTACAATAATACAATAATACTATTTAAATTAAAAAACAAGAGATTATTAATGTGAATATTGTAATTACCTACTACTTTTTCTATGAAATAACAGAAAAAATCTGCTAATGAACTGCCTTTAAATATTTGCGTCATTTCGACATGTCAAAAGAAAAAAATATTCTTATATAATATTATAAAATTATAATCTTGCATGATATTTATTATACTACGAAAAGGCATTTAATAGAATTTGCTGTTTATATTAATTTAAATTAACAAAGCTAAATCTTATTATTCTAGGTATAGTAATAATTTATAATTAAGAGTTCTATGTGAATTAAAAAACACCGGTTAAGTGCGAGTCGGCCGTGGCCGAGGCTTCCGTACCAAATTCAGGAGTGGAGGTCAACGGGAAGTACAACTTATAAAAGTTGACAATTTTAAGTTTGCGGGCATATGTAATCAATGTGTATGGTATGAACTACAAATATAAGTTTATAATGGTTTTTTTTCATAAAAGACCTATAAATTTTCACTTTTAAGTTTTTTTTTTTAGTTTTTATGGTTCTGTACTTTTTAAGAAAAAAGGAACCATCTTCCAGTCTGTCTATCTGTCTGTCTTTCTGTCAAGATCCTTTACCTCGTCGGAACGCTTGGAGATATCGAGTTGAAATTCAAACGACATACTCAGATCTACGGCCCCATTATTTCCTGATAAAAACATATTTCTATATTCACTTAGAAAAAAGATATGGCCGTTTATATCGCAAAAAACGCGTATTTCGACACTGTAAAGGGCATGAAAATCCTTAGAGTACTTCCGGTTGACCTAGATGACTTTTATGAAATTTGGCAGCTACCATCTACAGGCAGTACTAGTTCAGGAAAAAATCTGAAAACTATACATTTGTAGTTGGTCCAAGGGACCACGGGCCCCTATTTATTTTGATTGTTTATATTCATACAAATTGCAGTAAAAAAAATATTTGTTTCTTTTGAAGTACGTAAAAAAAGGCCTGAAATTAAAGGATTTTCAAGAAATAGGAACTTACATTACAAATAAAAAAAATCCTAAAAATGAAAATAGCAATATTTTATTTTCTACCTTAATAATATTATTAATTAAATCAATTATAGTACAAAAAACCATTACGAATACGTAAGCAAGCAAATTTAACTTTTGTTTTTGTATAAGATATTTCTCGTTGAAATACTATCATCAAAGTACGGAACCCTTGGTAGGTAAATATAGTTTGCGGTGAATTTGAACATTTTTTTTTTAATTAATTCTCCTAATGGCTAGTGTTAATAATATGTGATTATAACGGACTCTATTTTCTAAACTTTCAAGGTCTTTTTTATTTAATGTGGCTAAAGTGAAGAAAAAAATATTTAAAAAATCTTTCCAACATATGTACAAAGTTCCTAACTATATATATATATATATATATATATATATATATATATATATATATATATATATATATATATATATATATATATATATATATATATTTATATATTTTTTTTAATCACGCTGTATTCCGCACACAGCAGGGTAGGCAGAGGGCACCCAATGTTAAGACACTCCGTCCCCCACTTTCCGCCAAGTTTTGGAGGCATTGCGTGTTGAGTGGCGGAACTCAACGCCGCGCTTTGCCTCGGCACCAGAGCGAAGAAATAGAAATATAAATGTAAGCAAATATTTTTTTCCTCGAGTGGGGATCGAAACCACAACCAGTCGATTTTACAGTCACACTTTGTGCCCCTGCGCGACTGGCCTCATATTTATATATATCTGAATTTTAAGACGATGTGTTTATTACTTATCTCTGAGGTATGTTTTTATATTGTAAGAGATAACTTTTTTTCACTCTTACATATCAGCTAGCTTAATAAAAAATCTGTTGCTAATAAAAAGACGTAGAGGCCATAGCGGCGCAGTGGTACCATTTTAACCGTAAACACTATGGACAAAAATTATTCATCTAAAAAATGGAGAATGGATTGTCTTCCCTTGACTCTTCATTCGTTCGATTCCCTGTGCCTATCCTGCTAAACGCTGAATATAATATGAAACTGACAAAGATAGAAACGACTATGTAAGTATACATATGTGTGTCTAAATCTATGTCCTGTCCAAATTTTTTTTGCTTGTGTCTACGTTTTCTTTTATAAATGATAAAAATAGAAATCACGATACATGAGCACGTGATTGTATAGTAATACAAAAATAAAATATATATATCGACAAGGAACTCGATAATGAGTAAATGCCGACACTGAAGTGCAATAACCTACACCAAATTACATGAAATAAAATAAAATAAAATAAACGTTAAAAATGTTGTTACTTTAAATCGTGATTTATAATATAAGAGCGACTATGTATTTGGTTGAGTGTCGAGAGTCCTTTGTTTCGAGGTATTTATTACTTATATTGGACTAGATGAGATCAGTCGGTCGGTCATCATATCAGTCGGGATTCAGATATGAACAATGTTTTTTTTATTTATTTTAAATGTAAAGAAGGTTTTGAGTTTCGCCACTCAATACGCAATGCGTCGAGAGATTGATGGAAAATGAGGAACGGAAGTGTCTTAATGGGAATGGAGTGTCTTAACACTAGGTTCCCGGGTTGCCTCTGTCTATTCTGCTATGCGTGGAATACAGCGTGAAGCTATAAAAAAAGAATAAAGAAAAGTATTTAGAATTTTTTCAAAAACGGAATGGACCGACCCCCGCGGCATTGGGTTCTTGGGAACCCTTGAAGAGGTGCGAGTACACGAGTAGCGAATCTACGTTAAAAAATACGTACAATTTTAAGTATTAATGAGCAACAAAAACTTTGTGAAATTCTCTTTTCGTGCTAATTTAGTTTCACTCACCTCCCACATATACCAGGATAGGTAGAGAAAATCTAGTGTCATGACCGTTCTCTATTTTAGGTTTTTTTTTATGGAAAAGGACAAGGCAAACGAGCGTTCGGGTCACCTGATGGTAAGTGATCACCGCCGCCCACGCCCCCGTGCAACACCAGAGGAGCTACAGAGGAGGAGGTGGGTTGGGCGGAGCCCGGCATTACCTGATGCGAAACGCAGTGGCATAAAGCCACTACTTAACGCCGGTTTTAAATCCCGGGGGTGGTAATGATCCGGTCGAGTCTGTCCATGCGTGTTGCCATTGCTGGCGACGTGACTATACCTTATATTGTATCGATTTGAAAGTAAAGTTAAAATAAGTAAAGTACTTTTCTACAACCTATTTCCACAAAAGTAAAAAGCTAGGTAGTAGATGAAAGTGAGAAATGTATAATGTAACTTAAAATCATGTTTTCTCCTGTCTTCAAAAAACGCTGCTTAAGTTTAATTTCAATTAAGCTAAGGTATTCACTTGAACTTAATTGAAACTAAAAGTCAATCAATCTATCTAACCTAACTTAAAACTTAACTTAGCTTCACGCTTTATCCCTTGCGGGGTAGTGAGAGTGAACGGAGCGCCAAACGCTACGGTATCTACATACCTCTTTCGCCTCGTCCACTGTCATCAACCTCTTCATACATGCCATACCACTCACTTTTCCATCGTAAATCTTTTTTGGCATTCTTTCATCACTCATTCGTTCGACGTGCCCAAACCAGCTGAGCACGTTCTTCTTCATTCTCAGCGTGACATCCTCGCTAGTACCTGCCATTCTGTGTATCTCTTCATTGCGGATTCGATCAGCTAAGCTGACTCCACATATCCTACGAAGAGATTGTATCTCCACGGCATTCATCTTTCTTTCATTCTTTTTCTGTAATACCGTCGTTTCGCTGCCGTATAACAGCGTCGGTACCAACACTGCATTGTGTACAGCCAAACGCGCAGCTGTGCTGACGTTTCGCCGTCTCATCAATGCAGCTAAGGCTCCGTTCACCCTGTTACCGGCGGCAATACGCCTTTCCACATCCATCTCGTATCTTCCATCTCTACTGAACATACTTCCCAAATATACCACTTCATTCACTTATTCTATCTTACCATTTACACTGATTTTGCATTCCGTCCTTTCTTCATCTCTTTCAAGAGATCTATCTTGAAAGAGATCTATCTAACCTATATGCTAATATGTTAATAAACTCAAATGCATTATTCTAAACAATTAAAGTCTACTCGATTTAAAACATAAAGAATGTTTATATTTATTTTTGAAAAAAATACTCACTGCTGCCGAGTAAATTAAGATTGTGGCTAACGTCGTATACTAAAATAATAACAATTTACTCTACATAATTATAATAAGCTAACCAGTTCAGTTTTTTCTCAATTTTTCAAAACTACAAAATAATTTTGAAGGACTCGATCTGGTTTCTAAAACGGGTTTGCTTATTAAGCGGAAATCGAGTAGACTTTAATTGTTCAGAATAATGCATTTGAGTTTATTAACATATTAGCATTTAGGTTTGATATATTGCTTGACTTTTAGTTTCAATTAAGTTAAAGTGGATACCTTAGGCTGGCACAACGTGTGACTGTATCACCGACTGTTGCGGATTCGATCCCCACTCGAGGAGATGAAATATTTACTTAAATATATATTTCCATTTCTTCGCTCTGGTGTCAAGGCAAAGCGCGGAGTTGAGTCCTGCCACTCAACACGCAATGCCTCCAGAATTTGGCAGAAAGTGGGGAACGGAGTGCCTTAACACTTGGTTCCCTCTGCCTACGATGCTGTATGCAGGGTACAGCGTGAAGCTGATTTATTGATTTTTATCTTAAGCAGTATTTTCTCAAGACAGAAGAAAACATGATTTTAAGTTACATTATTCGTTTCTCACTTTCATTTTTAATGAAAACGGAACGGAACATACCTACGAAAAATGGAAAGTACATAGCTTTTTACTTTTGTGGAAATTGTTTGTAGTAAAGTACTTTACTTATTTTAGCTCTACTTTCAAATTGGTACAATATAAGATATATTACATCATATTTTAACTTGCATTAAATTTTTTTTTGCTCCTATATCCTAGCTTCTGGTTTTAAAAAAATATTGGTAATATATTGAATAATAAAATACATTTTACTATTTTTAGGATTCTGTCTCTTGAAAGAGAAAAATGGAATCTTTATAGGATATTTTTACTGTCCGTCTGTATGTCTGTCCGACCGTTTATGTAAGATCGCGTGGAGATATTACGCTGAAATTAATGGCAAATATCCAAGTGATCGGTCCCTTGGAACACACAAAAAATTAAGCTTGTAATTAATCCTATAGTGCAGTGGCGTAACAGGCGTAATTTGCGCCCGGTGCAAAATACCTTTTCAGCGCCCCACAGACGAACATCATATAATTGTATAAGTATTTAAAATATACTAATGTAATGATTTTATATTAATTAGTTTTAATATTCGCAATAATTTATTATAAAAATGTGAATCAACCTCTTTGTTGAATAAAAAGATGTTTTTAAATAGAATAATATGGAACCGTCACGGGAGAACATTAATAGAAATGACGCTTTATGTAGTCGGAAAATTATAGTAACTATATAAAAATATTTTATAATAATTAGATATACTTTTAGACTTGGAGCGGAAGAATAAAGAGAATCTCTGAAATTATATATTGTATTAGAATTTAAGATAGACATTGTACAACCTTAACAGTATTTAACTCTGGAAGAAATATAAGTTCTGTAAAAGCCTCGAGGTGTTTGATTTCTTTACACTCCTAATTTAATATATTTAAATAGTTTTGCAGACCTTTTGGCGCCCCTTTGTGAGTAGCGCCCGGGGCATGATGCCCCCCCCCCCCTT
>JAATLQ010033593.1:0-18503 GCA_013421005.1 Heliconius erato x Heliconius himera | reverse complement strand
TTTTATTGTAAGTATCTATAAGTTATGTTTTTATTTCAAACATTCAATTGAAGATTCTTATAGGAGATACAAAAATGCGACCTAAAGTTTTTTTTGTTTTTTTTATAACTTTCTCATAAAAAATCTTCATTGCGCTGCAAACATACATAATAGGCATATCAAAACACGAACATATTTCAGTGTGTTCAGTAAATAATTCTGTGGTATAAGCGGGCGAAGCCGCGAGCGAGTCGCTAGTAACAGTTAATAAGATCGCTATAGTAAGATAAAAGTTTGAAGTAAATCCTTTATAGCCCAAGATCCCAGGGACCCCTGGACCTGCGTCATTAGTCAAAGCTGAAATTTTGTGTACTATTCAGTTGGCGTTATTTCTGAAAGGGCCTCACTTTCAAGTTAGTAGGTACTCATACAGTCTTAATTACATATTAGATTATTATTCCTCAAAATTTCAGCTTTACTAAAATGACGTAGGTCTGGAGACCTTGGGATCTCAGTCTATTAGAATTTACTTACTCTATTTACGTTTCTATATAATGAAATATTTTAATGTTATCATAGTAAATATTATTGCAAATAATTCTTATTAAATAAATATAAAATAGAAGATGAAACCGTGGTAATGCAGCGGCACATTGCCTGACTTTAACAATGATTTTGGATTCGATTCCTACTTGAGTGAATTATATCTTTCAATTCCTGGCTCTGCTAATAAGACCGAGCGTGGCGTTGAGTTCCGCCACACAACAGGAGAAAAGAGAGAGCTTTGTATCAAGACACTCAGTTTCCCACTTTTCACCCGAATTCCAGACAATGCACATTGAGTGACATAACTAAATGCCACGCTTTGGCTTATCAGTGCATGGAAATAAATGATTTATTTTCCTCGGTTGGGATAGAACTCACAACTTTCGCGTTTACAGCTAGACACTGTGACACAATGGACTATAAATTAAAGCATTTTAAATAATAATCAGTTTGTATCCAATGTAAGAAGTAGAACAGTTATTATACACATATTTAAAGCTGAATTATACTATAAAATTCACTTTGTTTTAAATTTGTCTTTTATTCTCCTTTGATACATATTTCTTTGAGCGCGCCCAATTAAGCCGATATTAATCTCATTCAAATAGTTAATCAACCCTGTTATAATATAAGTAAGAGAAAATTTGTATAATAACGAAGCTCTTGGCCTTATTTACATTATAAATAATAATTATAAAATTGAGGCCTTCGTAGCGCAACGGATTAGCGCAACGTCTGACTGTAAACGCAACGGTTATGGGTTCGATTCCCATTCAAAGGAATTAATTATTTCCTAATCTGGTATCAAGACTAAGCGCGACGTTAAGTCCCGCCATTCAATGTGCACTCTGATAATACAAAGCGTGGGCGTTAAATTTCACTACTTAACACTTTATATCTCGAATTAGAAGAAAATGCAGAATTTTTGAGTTTTAAGACTAGTTTCCTCTGTCCACTAAAATGAATCAAATAAAAAATCCACTAAAATGTGAAGCTACTTATTTGTTTCTTTAAAACTTATCCCCACAATTCTTCTACATTTTCACCACACTGTGATATTTACAATATATTGCCGGAGTTATCTTATAATTTCCACCTCATATCCCTTTTAAAGAAATATTTTCAGAATAAACGGAATCTTGCGTTCAATTTCATAAATATTCGCTACGATAACTTAACCTTGAAGTCAAAAGTTACTACATTTGTTTTACCAAAAAAAGTTTAAACTTTTAATGAAATATCAAATTTATACGAAAAATTATCATAAAACGAAAAAAAGTTTAAACTTATAATGAAATATCAAATTTACAGAAAATATTGTAATAAAATAGATAATTTGCCTTATTAACCTGTAACATGCCGAAAGTTAAGTAATATCGTATATTTGTGAGGCTATCGCTTTTTTAACTACTTTCAAGTTATAATATGGTTCGCTTCAGTGAAAGTTTATGTTACTGAGAACCAATCTTGCTATCCTTCGTTAAGAAAATTGTATACTTTTGTAAAATTGAGTCAAATTTTAAGCATCACTGACTTCCGGAAATTGGGGTAAAAATATACGTCTTAATGAAGTATATTTTTTTCAGTATAAAAGTATATCCGCGTCGGTTTTTTTCGACTTGGAAAGTGAACATTATGAAAGAAAGATGAGTGCTGTGATAGAGAGACGCGATCTCTTCGTAGGATATGCGAAGTCAGCTTAGCTGATCGAATCCGCAATGAAGAGATGCACAAGATGGTTGCCTTTTTTTGGGTACTAACGAGGATGTTACAGTGAGAATGAAGAAGAACGTGTTCAGCTAATGTGGGCACGTCGAAAGAATGAGTGATGAAAGAATGGCAAAAAAGATTTATGACGGAAAAGTGAGTGGTAGGAGAGGTAGGGAGAGACCTCGGTTGGCCTTCGAAAACACTGTATCAAAGATACTGGAGGAAGATCACCTAAAAGTATGAGGGGGCCCTCATACTTGGAGGGTATGTATAAAGAGGTCGATAATAGTGGACGAGGCTAAAGAGGTACTATTCAGAGACTGTAGCGTTTGGCGCTCCGTTCTCTCTGAATATCCCGCTAGGAATACACCTTGGAGATAGATTAGATTAGATTAAAACGTTAATAAAATTAATGCTTAATATGATTGTGCGGAGAGACGAAGACAATTTTGTTGATTAACTGTATTATGTAAATACATATTGTTTAGGAACTTTCACCGAAATTAAGTATAATGTTAAAACTATATGGATTTAGGTCACCAGTATACGTTATTACTCGTGACCTCCAAACAAACATATGTATAAATGTATATTTTACACACTTTCCGCTATTTTTCAGAATATTACGTGTCGAGTTGCGGAATTTAACGCCGTGAGTTTTATTATAAAATTGAGAAAATGAGCTCATTCCCCCTGGGCGTTGAATCTATAATCGACGCATTTATAGAGTAAACCCACGTACACATTAAGTTCCACCATTAAATCTCGAAAATTGGCCGGTATGTGAGAAACGGAGTGTATTATTCTTAATTTCTCTCCGCCTATCCTACTGCAGGCAGGCTATAATGGGAAGCTAAAAAAAGCGAAACAATATCTACATATTTATTATGTATTCATTACCATTCTCAAAGGAATAAAGCGAAAAAGCTTGTTGAATTCTTTTTATCGCTGTATTTATTCCGACTCCACTTATATAAGATTTCGATGCTCAAACAACGCTGAGTGTCTTAGGCCTTTGTCTAGAATCCAAAGCGCTTTTACAACTTAGAAATACAAATCTTGGGATATAATATTTAATTATTGACCTTATTTCGTATATTGTCTTTAGTATGACATAAATAAAAAAAATATTACTTATCCCGTATTATATACGCAGGATAGGCAGAGGGAACGTCGTGTGATTAAATAAGATATTTCTTTCCACATTTTATTTCCGAAGGACTGGTGGTTTTAGCTTCGCGCTGTATTTAGCACATAGCAGCTAAATGCAGAATTTTTAGGCATTGCGTGTTTAGTGAACCCACAACCTGTCGCATTTACAGTCACACGCTTGTGCCCATTCGCTACGACTGGCCTCTCAATGATATTTAATATTTGCATTTCTTCTCTCTGGTAATAAGGTAAAGCGTGGCGTTGAGTTCCGCCACTCAACACGCACTGTCTTAAAATTTCGGAAAGTGGGGTATGGACTGTCTAACACTACTTTTCCTCTACTTATCCTGCTAAAATAAAAAAAACAATGACGTACTCGATAGAAGCATGAACTTTCACGTTTAATAGCTATAATACCAATATATTCTAATTAATATTCCAGCTTATGATGTGCTTATATCGAGATCACTCATTTAAGCGAATAATATATTAAAAATTTATTTTAATCTAAACATTATTTATTATAGAAATGAACGTTTTTTCCCTCCTACTTATTAATTTCATTCTTTGTCATAGAAAATAAGCGCAAATAATGAATTGAGAGAAGTCCTCATAAATGTTTGAACATTTTTTTCATATGCCGTTGAGATCTATTTTGCTTAATATTTTATTAAAAAAAAAAAAAAAATTAGCTTCACGCTATATCTCGCACACAGCAGGGTAGGCAGAGGGAACCTAGTGTTAAGACACTCCCTCCCCACTTTCTGCCGAATTCTGGAGGCATTGCGTGTTGAGTGGCAGAACTCAACGCCGCGCTTGACCTCGACACCAGAGCGAAGAAATGGAAATATAAATTTAAGTAAATATTTCATCTCCTCGAGTGGGAATCGAACCCAGAACCAGTCGGTTTTGCAGTCACACCTCGTGCCGCTGCGCCACGACCGGCCTCAATATTTTATTAACCTACTAATATTATGTTTTATTATAAATGTGCAAGTTTGTGCAGATGGATATTGGCTCTACTTTAACAAACGGTCGCTATCGGTTAAAAATTGACTTCGTTATTTTGTATAAACTTAAAATAAATTTTAGTTTAGTTTTTATATTCTGTGGCAAATAAGCAATGTAGACGTAACTAATTATTAAAGCATAACTAAGTATTTGGTGAATTCTTTTAGATCGTCCCTCTTTGGGCCAATCGAACCCTTATTCCTTATTACTTTTGATAAGTCCATAAAATATTTTCTTCATCTAAATAATCTTTTCCCAATTGCACACGTTATGCTAGCACTTCCTTATCTTTAAAATACTAGCAAATTGATATATATTGTAACACTTTTACATGGTAGCGACGAATGCCGGGTTAACACAAAAACTAATAAACAAATTTAATTGAAACTGTACAGTTATATAGCTTAATTTGGTTGAAATCTCTATATTGCGCGGCAATCGTCTCCGTAACTCACCAGATTTCGATGGAAAGTGGTTAATGGAATGTCTTAACACTTAGTTCCCACTGCCTACCCTGCTGTGTGCGGGATACAGCGTGATTGTATATAATAAAAGGATAGAAAAGTCGATTCTATATATGAAAGATTTAAAAAAAAAAACAAAAATTAGGTCGGTTAAGATATCGATTATAGAACCTTAAAAACCTTTCAGCAGAATTCTTGTCTGTCTGTTTGTTTGTTCTGCAATTACTCAAAAACTATTGGACAGAAATAAATAATTTTATACGGTTGATAGCCTAGAGTCTGGAAATCATTTTTTTCTAGATTCTATTTCAGTTTTTATTATAGTTTCCTCAAAGAAATACCGATAACTACTAGATGGTAGTAAATGAAATTTAGCATGGCCATAGTTCAAAGTCTAATGCAACTTATAGGATTGTTTTCATCATGGAGTATAAAGCAATTTCAGTAGGAAAAATAATATTATTATAATTTTTAATAAAAAACTGAATTCTTCAATTTCAACCGGATCTTATAATCAGAACTTAACCAAACTTTCATTAAACTCCCTATAATGAATCGGTTGGGTTGATATTGAGTTATTCGTCCATTTGTCGAGCATATAATTATTGATGAAAATGTAAGACTTATGTGATTTTCTCATAAATACCATTGTTAGAAATTAACCAAATTAAAATAGGACTACACGGGAAGCACTAGCTAAGCAAATCAAAATCGGGTCGCTCTGTCAAAAGTTTTGAGGCAACAAACATAAAAGAAAATACAGACGAATATAATAAATTGGTGATAGATCGGTCGTCCTGTCGGTCCTGGTCGGTTTCCAGGAGGCGTGGGTTCGAGTCCCGCTGCGTTCAATTTTTTATACGTTTTCTAAATAAGTATAAATACTACGTTGTACGTACGGGAAGTTTGCTAAAATATTAAAGTGCATTTAAATCGGTTAGGCCGTTTCTTAGATTAGCGTGAACAAAGGCACAAATTGACCAAGTTCTATTACAGTTTTTTTTTTAAACATTCTACTGAATATTCTTATGGGACTTACGAAAATGCAACATACAAGTTTTAATCATTTTTACATTAAAAATCTTAAGTGCGCTGCAACCACACATTATAGGTATATTAAAAACACGAACGTAATTCAGTGGATTACTTAAATAATTCAGTAGTTTACGCAGGCGTAGCAGCATTTGGCTCACTAGTATAAGATATAAAATAACTGCTTCTTGATTGTTTTGCATAGCAGTGTATCATTTTCTTTTATAGAAAATCTTTATATTATGATTGAACATTATTTCTTTTAGTCCATAGTATCTTTTCCAAGCGTTTCCAATCCTTACATCTATATTTTTTGACATTAGGTCCTCAAAAGAAATTAACTGTCCTAGGTACGTAAATTCGTTGACGTACTCAATTATCTGGTTATTAACGCTAATGGGCTCTTTTACGACGTTTGTCATAGCCTTTGTTTTTTGTGAGTTCAGTTTTAAGCCCACTTTCTGACTTTCGTTAATTAAGTCCATGAGCATGTTTTGGAGACATTCTTTAGAAGTGGCAAATAGAATTATGTCATCGGCAAATCTAAGGTGAGTTAGTTTTTCGCTGTTTATGTTGAGACCGTATTCGCTCCAATTTAGTGTTCGAAATATATCTTCTAGGACTGCCGTGAATAATTTTGGTGAAAGTTTCAATCCAATAATAATAAGTGAGAAATAAATAAATAAAACAATGGAATAGATTCCTCATTAAAAAAGCTTTTTTCATGGTATTTTAGTTAAATAAAATTATTTTGGTTTTCATAGAAATTCCACTACTTTATTTATCTATTTCAAACTTATTAATACAAGATAATGTGAATTCAAAGAGTGCTCGAGTTTTCGACTTCGAGCCCCCATAACTCCTAAATTTAACACTGTACTATCAAAATAATGTGTGATTGTATTGAGAATCTGTATAGCTTTATCATATTAAAAATATAACAAAAAATCGAACACCTCGACTTTTTTTTACCTGTCCGGTTCGCGTGGAATGAATGTCCCATAGTAATTTATTGTTATTTCAAACAAAAAAACATCAACTTCGATATCATGATATGGTGGTTAACTTAACATAATTATAATATGGCGGAAAGTGGAGTATGGAGCAATATGTGGGATAGCATATTCGACTTTCGTCGGATTTTGATTGTGTTATGTGGTGATTGTGTTAAGAGAAACTTATAACCGCGCTTTATCTTAACAGCGCGAGTCGGTGTCGCATACTGAGGGTCCCGTACTAATTATATGTCAACGGGGTGGCCGTCGTGGCCCAGGGCCACAAAGTTGTGACTGTAACGCGACGGTTGTGGGTTCGATCCCCACTCGAGGTAATGTATTAGTATTTCTTAATATTTTATTTCTTATCACCAAGGCAAAAGTGGAACATGGAGTGTCTTAACACTTGACACTTGGTTCTGTCCTTCCAGAAAAATGGAATATAATAATATAATAATAATAATGTTTATTTATTTCAATTTTTTGTATAACAATAACATTTTATAACAATAACATTAATAACTATTTTTCAGGGATAGATATCTCTGAAAATTAAAGGCGTCTATCACGTTTGCTTGGGATAGGTGACTTCCTAAATTTTCAGAAAAATAAAAGCAAAAAAATCTATGATTGTCTGCTAAATGTTTTCTTAATACTCTAATCTATCGACGTGATTCAAATAAATGTAAGCTATTGCTACTTATAAATTTACAAAGCAATAAATATTTATATTTTAAACGTTCAAGCTCTAAAATATATTCATTCATAAAAGCGAAAATAAATTTGCGTAGTGTAACGTATTATATTTCAAAAGAGTATCACGGTGGAAGCCCATGTACAATATATTTAAAAAATGTATTCCTAATTTTCAAATCAAAATCAAATCAGCTTCACGATGTATCCCGCACACAGCAGGGTAGGCAGGTGGAACCTAGTGTTAAGACACTTCGTTTCCCACTTTCTGCCGAATAACTGGAGGCATTACTTGTTGAGTGGCAGAACTTAACATCAGAGCGAAGAAATAGAAATCCTCGAGTGGGGATCGAACCCACAACCAGTCTGTTTTTCAGTCACACCTCGTGCTGCTGCGCCACGACTGGCCTCATTCCTAATTTTTATTTTTGTAAATAGGATTTTAAAGAAAGTGGGGTCTATCCCATTGGGGCATCTATCCTGATTTTACCCTACATACATACAAAACATAACCACCGCTATTCCCAATTTTGAAACGTTGACAGGAAATCAGGCGCATATCAAACAACGAGTGAATGGAATGTTTCAATTACTTTCTGCGTGATTCGGCAACATTGTTCACGTTGCTGGCTTGCATTCATCATACAATCGGCATCGAAATGAGATTTAATTAGCCTTGTATTTAGTGCTATTTCAAATTTCTGTGTTATATTCGGTGATGTCCAAACATTATAATGTATTGGATACTAGGAATAACTAAAAGTGCAAAAATGTGGAAAATTATTGGTATTTTAGAGACTGTTGTGGTGCATTGGAACAGCGTTTGGCTGTAAAGCGGACGGTTTTGGGTTTAATTTCAACTGAGAGGTATGATTATATTTAATTATATTTTTTTAGTTGGGTACCTGGTTAAGATTTCTGTTAGCATTTAGATACTTTCGTTCCACACGCCACAGCGTATAGCCTCATAACCGACGCGACGAAATGAAAATATTAATTATTTAATTTCCACGAATGACTTCGTTCTCACGACTATAATATTGACTTCCTCCTGAAAGGTCGGAGAGTATAGGACGGAGTGTTTTGACACTAGGTTCACTATATTGATAGCCTTCTACATACAAGAAGCTAAAAATAATTACAAAAAAAAATTACATTTTCTGCCCAAATAGAGACATCGCCTCAAACAATGGGAATATTTAAGGTATTGTTGTTTAACCGACGGAACAATGTGGCAACACTGATTATGTGTTTGGGTTGTGTTTGGTATTATATACGTAGTTTCATAGTTTATTTTACTTATCACTTTATTTTTTTTGTTTCTTTTTTATCTTCACGCGTTACCAGAGGGAAAATATTAAATATTATAGTGGGAATCGAACCAACAACCGTCAACAGTCGCACTCATGTTCCTTGCCCGTTACGATGGCCTCAAGTTCATTATAATTATAGGTATATACATATTTTCCATTTTTTATATAGCCTTCATGCAAATGTAACAATTTAATTTCACGCGATGAAATTGAAATGAAATTATTTTATAAAATATAATAATCTACATTATAATCACAATACATTTAACTATTAATTTTGCAAAGATTTTAAAATCGTATTTTATTCTCTTGGAAACCAGTCGTGGCGTAGCGTGCGTCTATAAACGGACAGGTTTTCACTTGACACTTGAGAGTATTAAATATTTAATAATTACCTTTATTTCTTTACGCTAGTAACAAGTGCGAAGCGCGGCGTTGCTTTCCGCCACTCAACACGTAATTGCTCCAGAAATCGGCGGAAAGTGGTATATGAAAGTATCCTAATGAAGACGGAGTATCTGAATACTAGGTTCCCAGGTTCCCTCAGCCTACCCTTCCATGTGCGGGATACAATGTGAAGCTAAACAAAATCCATAATTATTACTGTAAATTTAAACTTTAATTTTACAAAGAACAAACATTTTAAATCATATTTCTACCCTCTCAAACATAACACTCATATATTTAAAACATTCATTCTCACACATACATACAAACACACACACACACATACATACATTAAAAAAAAACTACAGAATAATAAAAACGAGAACCATAATATAATACTGTAATGCGTTCGACGGGTTTCTGTGCGGCGTGTTAAAAAGAGCTTTGTGAAAGCCCACAATGGCGGACGAGATTATAATCACAGTGATGCTGCGTAATTACTATAATATGGTTACTAACTTTTTAATCTCATTTTTAAGTAAAGTACGAGTAGACACGGTAGCGGTGTACGGCTTCGCATTTTTCATTTCGTTTACGTTGAATACGTTGGTGTTTTTCGTTTTTTTTTTTTTCGTGTTGGTTTATTTTTTTTTTTAAATGAAATTGGAAAATTAAATTATGAAATGTACATGGTTGTATTTATATATTTTTTAGTTAATATGTTGAATAAAGGATTATAGATATTAATTTATTTTTAAAAGCTTAAAAATAAAATATTTGTCTTTGAGTTTTACGTATTTTGGATTGCGTGTTGAGTGACGGAACTCAACACCGTACTTCCTCTACCAGAGCAGAGAAATAAAAAAACATATAATCATTCCAACGAGGGGAATCAAACCCACAACTAATAAGTTTTAAGTCAGACGTTCCTGTTCTGTTCCATTACGCCACGACCGCCTCCCCAAAATAACTAAAGTTTCAAATAACTAAAGTTTTCATAATTAGTGCAGCACTGAATATACGATGTAACACGTGTACAACCAACTTAGATTTGTTTTATTTACGGCAATCCAGTGTTGGTTCAGAAAATAAGCACATTGTGAAATTTGCTATAAATGTTAGATTGAAATGTTTTCAAGGTATGCTGATAGTTGTGGCGCAAGGGTGTGACTGTAACGCCACGGTTGTGGGTTCAATCCCCATTCGGGATATGGATTATTATCTTATCTCTATATACAATAAGACAGTAAAAATATTTTGTCTATACATTTAGTAATTTTGACTGAAATGGATAGAGGGACACTTAAAAAGAATAATAGAAAGCAAAAAGATTTTTTTTGAATTTCTTGTCTGTCTGTCTGTCTGTCTATCTATCGACATATTTTTGTCCACATTTTTCTCTGAAAGTAGTGAACTGATTTACTTGAAAATTTCATCAATTGCTTTGTTTTAACTCAACTTAACTTCATCAAAATCGGTTCATTAAAAAAAAAGTTATCGGCATTTGAAAGAAGTACTAATTAATTCAACACAGAGATAAAGAACGATTTTGAAAGAAATATCAAGTGAATACAAAGATTTTTTGGTTTGTTCGTTCATATAATATATGTAACTAATTTAAAAACTGTACAGGAGTTAATATGCAATTATTACAGTTATTTTACAAAGAATATTATAAATCCTTCAAATCAATAATTTAACATTTAAGGCTGTTTCTGAATGAGTGAATTAAATTATTCACTGACATCAGCACATTTAACAGAGTATATTATATAGGTAAAAAGAAAATAAAGTTACAAAAATATATACGTGTAATAAATAATTAGCTTTATGTATATTTTATAAATATCAAATATCAACAATGGTCGTATTTTTTTATTTAAAACAATCAAAAATTCTTTGACGATAATGTCGTAAAAAATCATATCAGAAGTCATTATAGTTGTCAATCAATTCTGCTTATTAAATCAATAATCATGTATTTTAAGCGGGCGAAGCCGTGGGCGAGCCGCTAGTCTCTATATATAATAAAACAGTAAAAATATTTTGTTTAGTAATAATCTGTATCAGCTTCACGCTGTATCACGCTCACAGCTGTGTAGACAGAGAGAAGTAGTAAATGTTAAGATACTCCGTTCCTCATATGATCTGTATAAAATAAAAAAAAAATCACAAACATTTTAATTGTCTTTGCCTTATCTGACAGCTTCAATATAGACGTATATAATTATACGATATGATATTATGAAGCTGAAATTTTTATTAATAATAGCATGGATTGTTTGTTCGTAAATAAATTACACAAACTCCAATTAAGATATTGCAATTTCTTCGAACAAGTTTAAAATAATTTCAGAATAATGCTTGATTGGGACGACGTCGTGACTGTGGACGAGATGCTTTGTATAGAACTAAGAGAAGGATCAATATTTATTTCTGTATTCGGAATAATATATGGTTCTATCGGCATCTTACTGATCCTTTCCTTTCTAATCAACTATGAAACATGGAAAGAATTGTATGAGAAGAAAATAGATGAACTTGCATACTTAGTATCGATTTTTATAATAATTTCGGAGCTTTTGTTGACAAGTTTTGTGCTTTTAATTGGTATTTTGAGAACTCATGAAATTTTAATTAAATTTTACTTATGGAGTGTTGTAGTACATTTGGCTATCGATTGGCTTATTACTTTATGTATGTGTTCGTATTGCATAGTGGTGCAAAGTTGCTTTAGGAATGGTGTAGGCGATGTGGTCGTGGGTTTGATTCTTTTGACAGTCCTGTATACAGTTTTATGGACATATTTTATAATGGTAGTTAACAGTTATAGAATGGAAATGTAAGATATACTTGTGTTTTGTAAAAAATAAAAATATAATTTAAAATATCTTGTTTTTTATTAATATTTTTTAAATTATTTTTTAAATGGTTAAAAAAACCTTTAAAGACTAAAAGTACTGCCTTAGAAATGTAAATTGATTAATTAAACAAATCCTAAATTATAAGCTCAATCAATTCGATGCTCTTAGCAGCTACACACAGTACCCCGCACATAGCAGGGTAGGCAGAGGGAACTCTGGAAATCTAATGTTAAGACAGTCCCTTTCCATTTAAACATTTCTGTTTCCCACTTCCCGCAGAATTCTGGAAACATTGCGTGTAGAATAGGTAGATATCTCTACATAGGCCTCGTTACCAGAGCGAAGAAATTGATAACACTAAATATTTCTCCACCCGAGTGGAAATCGAACTTATAAACGTCGCGATTACAGTTATACTATAACTAATTATGTGCAAAAAAGCTGATTCATTATATGGACTATGTCTTCTTCACCTCGTCCTTTATACCCACAACGTCTTTTTTGATGCAATCTACATAAGTTTCCGAATTATCTAATATGCTTAAATAATATTGAATAATGAAAGTCAAACTTGCTCCTACAAAATGTAACATTTAATAGATAAAATTGAGGCCAGTCGTGGCGCAGGGGCACAAAGTGTGACTGTAAAACCGACAGGTTGTGGGTTCGATCACCACTCGAGGAGATGAAATATTTACTTAAATTTAAATTTCCGTTTCTTCGCTCTGGTGTCGAGGACAAGCGCGGCGTTGAGTTCTGCCACTCAACACGCAATGCCACAAGAATGCGTTAGAAAGTGGGAAACGGAGTGTCTTAACATTAGGTTCCTCCTGCCTACCCTGCAGTGTACGGGATACAGCGTGAAGCTGATAAAGATAAAAAAGAATAATAGATAAAAATATGGTGAATCTATGGGCTGGATGACTTTGCGTGACGTCACTAGTTTCAAATATATATTGTCAGTCATTATGACTGACATGGCTTGAATAGATATGACTGTCAAGCATAAATAACTGACAGTTATGACAGCAGGCTGCTGACATAATAATAAAAATTCATGAAATATGTGAACATTTACTGTGAAAATTTATTTTAAAGGAAAATCTTATCGTGAGGCTATTGTGGCGGAGTGCGATAGTACACGCAATGATCTTCGGTTCAATTTCTCTTTTGGAGGAATGTTTTTTTTATGCGCACGCTATATCTTTCAGTTAGCTGGGGAGGCAAACGGAACCTATAAACCTAGCCTCATTTTACCTTACACTCCGTTCCCATTAAGATACTTTCGTTTCCCACTTTCTGAAAAATTCTTGAGGTATGCTCTCGAAGCCGTGCTTCGTCTTGTTGCCAGAGCGAAGAAATGAAAATATTAAATATTTCATTCCCTCGAGTGGGAATCGAACCCACAACCGTCGCATTTACGTCGCATTTTGCTTCTTCACCACGACGGTCTTACAGTTACAAAAAAAAAATAGAAAAATAAAACAAAGTGCTTAAGTTGAGAAATATTATTTATTAAATATTTGCGTTAATCTGTACGATTGTAAATAATTATACCATTATTATATGTTGTATATATTATGTTGATGTAAGTAATTTCTTATAAGCAACTATTAAAAGCACATCGAATAATATAGCGTCTGAAAGAAAGATTTTCCAATAATTATTTTAATTTCTTATTTTTTTACTTATGTGTTTTAGCTTCGTGCTATAACACCACACATATAACAGAAATGGCAAAGGTAACCGGATAATTATTATATTGTTAAAAGTCTTCCATTCCCCTTTTCCTTTACGTCGAGTTCAGGAGGCATTGCGTGGAGAGTAGTGGAACTCAAAGCCATTTAGCCTGGACCCCATAGTGAAGAATTAAAAATATTATTTTATTTCTTCAAATGAGAATTGAACCCACAACCTATCTATATATTTAATCAACACAATCTGATTAATCAATATAAAATTAAATTGAACCGTTTTACAACAAAATGCTGCAACAGTGTTAGCATTGTGTCGGCAGAAAGACAAAAAAAACCGTGGACTTTTCGCTCACTGGGTAAATCATAAGTTTACTGTGTTGGACATTGGAATGCTAAACTAGATTAAAAATAAACACTTTCCTACTATTTCAAATATACTAGAGTAGGCGGAAGGAACTTGGTATTAAGACGATCTATTTTTTACCATACTAGCCTAGGGGAGTGAGGAAAAGAAAACAATTTAAATATAACTGAGGCCGTCGTGGCTCGTAGGCACAAGGGTGAGTCTGCGATGCGACGGTTGTGGATTCGATCACTTTTCGAGGAAATTAAATATTTATTTAAATTTATATTTCCCTTTCTTCACTCTGGTCTGAGGCGGCGTTCAGTTCCGCCACTCAACAAGCAATCTCTCCAGAATCCGAGGGAAAAGTGGAGAACAGAGCGTATTAACACTAGGTTCCCCTTGCCTACTCTGCTGTGTGTGGAATACAGCGTGAGGCTGATTTAATTTAATTTTATATATATTTTTAAATTTAAATAAAACGAACACAAACAAAAAACATATAGTACAACATAATATGAAATACAAGCTTACTCAAAAATGACAGTGACAGACAAACGAACACAATAAAGAGCAGAAAGTGCGCGGTCACACGTATTGTATGTATGAAATGTGTTGCTCCCATTATTCCCAATACCATATTGTGCACCGCTATCAGTAGAGTAAACCACAGACCTATTTCTAGAAGACCCACTCTTTGCTGAAAATATAAATTTAATGTATATTTGATAAATAATAAATTAAAAAAAAAAAATTATGCTTTTTCTACTGTAGTAGAGCAGAAGGAGCCTACTGTTAGGTACTCCATTCTATAGTTTCCGCCAAACTGCAAATAAAAAAAAATATAAGCAAATCTCGTCAGAAAAATCTTTTGTTTTTTAATTATATTATTAACAGAAAAATTTTATATTTTTTTCCTTAAACTGTAAATAAACTTACTAACTACCTATAAGTCTATATAGTATAGGAAATATATTTAGATAAAGAAATTGCCTAAAAGGTATGTAAATATTTAACTTAACGAAAAAGTCCGGAAGGACTCAGAAATAACTTCATGTTATTGTTAGCTTCATTAAAAGTATATTGTATGTAAAAAATTATACAGGAAAAATTATAAATATATATTAGACTTATCATCAAAACTTTTTTTTATTGTCAAAAAAAAAACAATTTAAGAATGAAGATTCTCAATAGCACTTCAAGAATGTTAAAATTATTTAAATAATATTTTCTCTTGCCAAATGATTACTTAATTTAACTTAACTTAGCTTCACGCTGTATCCCTATCGGGGTTGACAGAGAGAACGGAGCGCTTAACGCTATGGTCTTTACATACTTCTTTCGTTTTATCCACTGTCATCAGTATCTTTGATACTATGTCTTCTAAGATCAATCAAGGTCTCCTCCTACCACTCTTACCACAAACTTTTCCATCATAAATCTTTTTTGCCATACTTATATCACTCATTCGTTCGACGTGCCCAAACCAGCTGAGCACGTTCTTCTTCATTCTCACCGTGACATCCTAGTACCTGCCATTCTGATAATTGATCATTTTAAAAAATCTTCAGTCGTGGTGCAACAACAGCAATTTGACGAAGAATTTAAATATTTAATATTTCCATTATCTTCGCTCTGGTATCAAGGTAAAGCACGGCGTTAAGTTTTGCCACGTTTTTCTTGATGATATATCCTAAAATTCATTATTAACTCCAGCGACACAACAGAGTAGAGTGATAACTGTCAGGATGCAATGTATGATGCAATAGAAGAATTTTTTTTTTATTGATCTCTATTTATAAACTTTATTTTTAAAGGACTCTACTTTTACTGATCACTCATTGAAATCCAAATCTCAATTTAAGCCTCGCGAACTGTAAATATGTTGTAATTGAAAATTATACTTACTTGTGAAGCACCATAAATCAATGCTACACCTTTTATGATAATCACGGGTATTATCGCCAATGCCATCATTCTTAAGACAAATGTCATATGTCCTTCGCTGTTTGCGTAGACTAAAAAGTATAATACAATATAGCAGTTAGTTGATACCTGAAATTAGACGTTTTTACACAAATATCCAACAGCTGCCAGCATTTTTAAACAATTTTTAAAGTGTTATTCCACTTAGGAAAGAAAATACTTATTTAGAAAACGTATAAAAATTTGAACGTAGCGGGACTCGAACCCGCGCCTCCTGGAGTAGCTGCCAGCATCTTTGTGGATGATAATATTCTACCTCCACCTAGCTGGAGGACGTCTTCAAGCTAGGTGGAGCTTTCACTTCAGAATGAGTATACAGTGGCTGGCAACTGTTGAAAGTAAACTTTCTAAAATAAAAATGTTTTAAATTTTTACCTATGAATTAAAAATGATTAAAGCAAATATATTTAAAAAAATATAAATTTTGAAGTTTCAATATTTTTCAATAAGTACCTTACCAAAGTGCACCATCCAAGAGTAATAACTAAATTTTTTAAACCTCTTCTTCTAATTTCTAACTCATCTTGATCCAAAGATCGTATATTACCAAATATTATGAACATATTCGTTCAATTATTTATATTTTTCTATCTTCACATTAATTTAAAAAATGTTGTCAATAGGTTATTAAATTTTCATAGAGCCTTTACTGTCATAAAAAATATTTGTTATTTTTGACACGAATTCGAGTACTTTTGCCGTATTATAAATAAGCCCATAAATAAATTATTGACAGTTTTTTTTTATAATACGCTTTTGTTACTTTGATAGCTAAAAATTAAAATTGTTTGTAAAAAAAATTATTATACATGTTTTTTACTATTATTATTTTCCTTTTTCATCTTAAAAATAATTCGTATTTCCCGTTGTGTTGCACTTATTCGTATCCACTTCTATGGTTTCGCAGATATCTTTTTTAGTGATGAGTCCACCGTGGTAAACTATTTTTAATATTGTTTTTTTCTTTTATATGTATGAATTTCCGCTAGAGATTATAAGAGAGACAGACACTTATACACTTTTGCTATTTTACTATTTGGTATTTTAAAATATCATATTCCTAAATACCTCCACGATGCGATGCAGTTACTTGCAGGTAGATTTTTGAATGCTTAAAATATTATGTTATTGAGTCCCGAACTAAAAAGATTAATTGACCAGATCTAGTAGCCCGATAGATGGAATGCTTCTGTGATGCTCTTAATCCTACTATTTCACTTGGTGACTTGTTGTATATCAAATGTTATAATGAAATATTATTTATTAATATTATTATTGAGGCCAGTCGTGGCGCAGCGGCACAAAGTGTGACTGTAAAACCGACTGGTTGTGGGTTCGATCCCCACTCGAGGGGATGAAATATTTACTTAAATTTATATTTCCGTTTCTTCGCTCTGGTGTTGAGGGAAAAGCGCGGCGTTGAGTTCTGCCACTCAACACGCAATGCCTCCAGAATTCGGCAGATAGTGGGGAACGGAGTGTCTTATGACACTAGGTTCCCTCTGCTTACCCTGCTGTGTGCGGGATACAATGTAAAGCTAAAAAATAACAAATAATTTCATTTCTTCGCTCTGGCACCAAGGTAGAAACCCGGTGTTGAGTTCACTCAACAACCAATGCCAGCCAAAATTCGAAAAATTCCGTGGTAAGTGGTTTTTGTGCCGTGTGGTCCCGGCCTAGAATAGGATCATCCTGGTACTGGTGGTGTCGTAAGAGACGACTAAAGTACGCGTGGTAGAGTCACGTCGCCAGCAATGGCAACACGCATGGGCAGACTCGACCGGATCATTACCACCCCCGGCATTTAAAACCGGCGTGAAGTAGTGACTTTATGCCACTGCGTTTCGCATCAGGTAATGCCGGGCTCCGGCGCCCAACCCACCTTTGGCAACTCACCTGTAGCTCCTCTGGTGTTGCACGGGGTCGTGGGCGGCGGTAATCACTTACCATCAGGTGACCCAAACGCTCGTTTGCCTTGTCTTTTTCCATAAAAAAAAGGATGAAGTTTACAGTATTATATAGATTACACATCTAAATAACACATAGGACACAAAGTATGTAAAGATTTTGTATTATTTGGCTACTAGCGGCTCGCCCACGGCTTCGCCCGCTTAAAATACATGATTATTGATTTAAGCAGAATTGATTGACAATTATAATAAAATAAAATAAATAAATAAATCAGCTTCACGCTGTATCCCGCACACAGCAGGGTAGGCAGAGGGAACCTAGTGTTAAGACACTCCGTTCCCCACTTTCTGCCGAATTCTGGAGGCATTGCGTGTTGAGTGGCAGAACTCAACGCCGCGCTTAACCTCGACATCAGAGCGA
>JAATLQ010033592.1:150294-160715 GCA_013421005.1 Heliconius erato x Heliconius himera | reverse complement strand
AAATAAGTCCAATAAAAATTAGTTCAGTTATTCTGGATATTAGCTCGGGGAAATAGAAAGACAGAAAGAGATAAAATTATTAATAATGTAGCTGGTTTTGTTTGGTTTTTAAATTATATTTTACTATGGTTACGTTTACTTATATTTTTTTATTTAAATTAGTTACATATTTTTACAAACAATTTCCTAAATATTCGTAAAGTTTAAGCGGGCGAAGCCGCGTCCGGGTCCGCTAGTATATTTATAAATATAAAATATACAATAACATAACTAATAGTAAAACACAAAGAAAAATATATATTTATCATCTCATATATCATCTTTTTATAAATCGAATTAGAAAGTATTTTCTAATTCGATTTATAAAAAGATGCAGTAAGCATATAATGTAAGCATATAATAAGATTGCAATGACGAATCGATATTAAATGAAAATAGAAAGATTACTTTTGAGTCCCCTCACAGACAAAATCTTGTTAGATATTTATTTATTTAATTTTGGTTTGCTAGTGACTATTACATGTTTAAATAAATAATATTAGAAACACAACATAGTATTCATAATTTATAGCCGTTTGAAAGCAAACACTGCGTGTGTAGTATATATGTATAAGATTTTGTAGTATTTTTTTATTTGTTATATATAACATATTTAATAGTAAAATACTAGCATAACATTAAATTTATTTACTGTCACAGTTTAATGAACCTCAGCTCTTTAATATGGTCTAGGATATACGACAGTATATTAAAATCGAGTTATTTCATTGTATTTTATTCATTTAAAAACTATGAAATAATTCATTCCTCCACAGTGGGAATCGAACCCACAATCGTTTAGAGTCACTCGCTTAGTCACAAGATAGACATACGCAGCAATTAATTAATATAAAATATTCGGGTCTATGTTGATTGGAGCACTAAAATTTAAGCTACAAGCTTCAACGTAATCAAAAGAGCTTTGTCGCATTTTGTATGAAATTCACCGCGTATTAATCAAAACCTGTAGGTTACTCCTCGTGGACATACAATTATGAAATTTGGCAAGAAGTGAGAACTTACAATACGAACAAAGTAAGAATTAAAAAAAAAGGAATTTTATAGGTAATCATAGAAAAAATTACAAAGTTATATTTGTAGTCCATTTCCTACGAAATAGGCGCATACGTCAGACTTAAGTTTGTCACGTTTTATAAATTGTGGTGATTGACCGACTCGGTCTTATTTTATTTCTTTTGAAGTACGAAACTCTAAAAAAACATAAATCGAAAATAAAAGACAATAAATCCATACCTGATAGTCGTCATCGACGGCGGAGTCGAAGGTCTCGCGCAGGCGCGCCTCGCCGCGCGCGTCCGCCTTCGCCGCCAGCTGCTTCTCCCGCAGCGACGTGCGCCGCACCGAGCGCACCCTGCGCACGCAAACAAGCTATACTATATGAGGTACGTTGGGCTAATACCCTATCTATGATAGTCTATATATAATTCTAATTTAGTTTATCTTCAATTATAATGTCTTATGTGTGACTAACTGTACCAACCGAAACTTTCTTTATCTGATGTAACTTTTTTTATCTGATGTTTACCTAATTTATAAAAAAAATAACATGTTTTGTCAACAGTATTGTATGTAATAGATAAAATAATATCATATAAATTGGTCTAACTGATCCTTACGATATACATTTACAGACCACGTTTTATGCCGTGCCGTTATTTAGTGTCGTTGTTGAATGTACATGACGATGACAACGATGATGAGAAGTAAAGTAATATACTTGTTTGTTAAATAACAACTATATGTAATAGGCGATGTTATTCTATCTATTTCAGTAATTAACGTATATTACAGATTTCCTATAAATTAGAGGCCGTTTATAGATGGCTCCGAAAAATGTTTTCTCACAATAATATATTACTAAATATATTTCTGAAGTTAGGCTTTTTGAACTTTTTTGCATTCTTCCCTCGGGAAAAAAATAATCAAAAGTAAACAAAAATGTAAAATGAAATGTGCGCAGCTACAGGCGCGCCCCGTACCTGCTGGTGGAGGCGGTGGAGGAGGAGCGGCGCGCGGCGCGCAGGCGCTCGCCGGCGGCGCTGGCGGCGCGGCGCCGCACCTCCTCCTGCTCCACCGCCAGCCGCAGGATGCGCGCGCGCATCTCGCCCTCCTCGCAGATGTCTGACAAACAACATTAACTAATTCAAATTATTTTATTCTACACTAGCGACCTGAACACACCTTCTTTCGCTTAAAATTATTTTAAAGAATCTATAAATAAATTGAAGCTTATGGGTTATTTCGATATATAAGCTCTATAACTATAAAGTTTTATCTAAATTCGTTCATTCGTTTCTTTCCGTGGAAGTGGGACGTAGCGTATTCCAGTACACTAAAGTTACTGCCTCAGACATGAAAAGAACCGGCGCAAGAAACTCAGAGAGACTCTGTTTAAATCAATTATTTACAGACTTACTATAATAGGTTTATGAGAATGATACCTTCACAATAATAAACTGAAACGGGCATTTTATTTTCAAGGAGTATTTTCATTTATAAACTCATTAATTAAGTAGTAATCTTTAATACACAACAACATATACAGTGAATGCTATCGACGAAAACCCTCCACACTATTTTTCTAAGATTGGCTTCTATCTCAATCTCGTTGGATTCTCTTGCTATGTCATATTTTGTCTTCAATATTGTTGACAATTAATGTAAAATTCTAACTGTTTACTAAACCTTTTCTTCATTATATGTATATCACAAAGACAATAAATGTTTTACTTTATTGCTGTCAAAATAATAAAATGACTAGGTAGGAATCACTTTGTTTCAAATATAAAAGTTTTTTCAATATGTTGTGATGTATTATTATATGTTTATAGTATAATAGCGGAAGAGTTTGTTGGTTTGTTTGTTTAAACACTAAGATCTTTGGAACTACATGTCGGATTTACTTTTTTTGTTTTGTATGAAAGCTACATTCCTTAGGAGTGCTATAGGCTATATAACATAATAGTTTAATTCTTAGTTAGCCATAAATAATACATTAACAATGATAAGGAATGGTATCGTATTACTTTAATTTAGTATCATATCGTCTTATATTATAGGTGGTGTACGGGCGAAGTCGCGAGTGGGCCGGTAGATTATTTTCGTTTCTTTGCTTTGGTATCAAGGCAAAAATTCGGCGTTGACTCCCTTCACTCAATACGCAATGCTTCGACAAAATCTTTCAGATTCGGAGTGTCTCAACATTAGGTTCTCTCTGCCTACCCTGTTGACTGCGGGATGAACTCCGTACTTTACGATGTAGCGTGAAGTTTATTTATATATTTATTAAAAATATATAATATATATAACTAGTCTGTCTAATAAACAAATAAATGAAAAGCATTTTACACTCACCTGCCGGAGTTTCATCATGTTTGTTCCTTACATTAAGATCAGCTCCATAATGCACTAACAGCTCTAATACTTCTAACTACAACAAAAAAAAAAACACAAATTAAAAAATATTTTTTAGCTTTAGGGTTCCTGTATACAACAACGCCGCCGTGCCGCCTCCACTCGGCCACCGGGCCGCCGCTGCTTGGTTATAATAATACATTATTAGTACTAAACGTATGCACTTTACGGCTAGCAATGTAATAGGTGCAGCTGTGTATGGCGGCGCGGTGCCCGAGCGGCGCGGCGGCGGCGTCGTGTACAGGGGCCCTTACGCTTTATCCTGCACACTGTAGAGTAAATAATGAAAACCTAGTTTTAATGACCAATTTTCAACATTGCGTGTGAGTGGAACCCAACGCCGCGCTTTGTCTTCTTACCAGAGCGAAGGATTGAAAATAATTCATTCCTACAAGTGTGTTTTGAACATATGGATCTTGAGTTTACAGCCACATGCTGTGCCACCGCGCCACAAATAATAGTAAGCATAGTAGTATATCGTATAACACTGCAATGCAACAGCACAATGGGACAGCGTTTAGCTGTGGGTTCCATTACAACTCGGGGAAATTATATCATGCGCTTCATGTGTACGTTACTCTCTAGTTAGATAAAGTGCAGTGTTGAGTTCCGCTACTTAATATGCAATGTTTCAAATTTGGGTGGAAAGCGAAAAACAGAGCTTGAGACAAGTGTTTCAAATTCTTTGTCTACCCTGTTATATGAGTAATAAAGCATGATGGAAAAAATATGCAAGGAAAATCTTATTGTCAGTACATATGGGCTATGGCACCGACAGTTAAGACGTAATACAGAGTATAATATGACAGTATCGAAAACGAACTAAAATAAAGGGAGTCTCTTTAGAGAGTTTACATTCTATTTCATATAGTAAATAATACTTACATGTCCCCAGCACGCAGCAGCATGCACAGGTTGCCACATGTCGTGGTCCACTACATCAGTGGAGGCGCGATGCTCTAGAAGATACTCTACCACTTTTATATAGCCATTGGCCGCCGCTATGTGAAGCTAGAAAATAAAAAAAAATATGTACTTAATTATATTTATCTTAATTAGTTAAAAAAAAAGTTTTATTGTAACAAAAAAATACAGTATGTATTATTATTTTTGCTTCCCGCCCCGCTTATAACAGGGTACAATACGGCCAACAAGTCGTGGTTGCTCTGAAGTTAGCCTTTCTAAACTAATGTGCATTGTTTACTCGAAAACAAAACAATCAAAAGTTAGATAAACCCTAAAATCAAATCTACGTATCCATCTACAGTTAATTTTAAGTTTTGACGAACGACAGTGCTCGTCGACGGTGCTATAAGCAAAAAGAACCCAGTGTTCAGACACGCCATTCATGCGTCTAAGGAAATTTTAAAGTCAAAAAAAGTATTATTTTATATATTTAAGTTTAATTTGTACACTTATGAAATTAAATCAAAGCTTTATTATCATAAAATATATAACATGTGATAAAAATGATCATTTAAGTAATAAAATAAAGATATTATTATGAGATCTAAATATTCTACACAGGAATACGGATATAAAATATACGTATTCCATACTTTATTATATCACAATAGAAACTAGAAAGAATAAATTATAATAACGTGTATATATACATATATTACAATACAATACGGATATATAACATATAAGTGTAGATGACATGTCTAATATTCATAAATAATGAAATTAATGAAGCTGAAACGTACAAGAAATGATCGTAAACAATTGCATCACAGGCAATTTCAACACTTGATCAAATACACAGTAATATAATATAGGTGGCGATTCAAATTTCAAGCCCAATTGATGTTAATTATAACTGGCGGCACGCTTGCGGCTTCGCCCGCTAGTACTTTACAATTGTTTATTTTCTAATATGAATAGCTTCCTGTTTTTATAACATTATTTGAAATTAACAAATCTACACATCAAAAATTAAATTTTGTAGCATTTTTATATTGATATAAGTTTTCTATTTAAGAAACTGAACAAATTTAAATTAAACAAATACTGCATGTTAACGGAAGTTTGCCTTAATACAATAGTGAAATCTGCACTTAAATCAGTTAAGCCGATTATACAATTAGCGTGAACAAACGCACAGACAAACAGCCTGTTTGTATAGAATAATAAAAAAAAAGATTGTTGGGTTCTTTTACATTGATAAATGTCCCCAGTAATAGATTTTTTTATTATATCTTCTATGTACACACAGATCAGTTACAATATTATTAAAAGTATAGATATAGGTAACGTGTATACGCTAAGACTCTAAGAAGATGGTCTCCTTATTCGGAATGTTGTAATGAACATAACTATACAAAAGACAAAACGAGTAAGCATGATGTTTTAGCTGTTCTAATACCTATTATTCTAATAAATTCCAAAAAAAAATAAAAGAGAGCATATTTAGTGTGATACCATAATTTTTAAGATTTCTTTAAAGTAAAATTAAAATTAAATTAGCTTCACGCTGTATCCCGCACACAGCAGGGTAGGCAGAGGGAACCTAGTGTTAAGACACTCCGTTCCCCACTTTCTGCCGAATTCTGGAGGCATTGCGTGTTGAGGGGCAGAACTCAACGCCGCGCTTAACCTCGACACCAAAGCGAAGAAATGGAAATATAAATTTAAGTAAATATTTCATCTCCTCGAGTGGGAATCGAACCCAGAACCAGTCGGTTTTGCAGTCACACCTCGTGCCGCTGCGCCACGACCGGCCTCAAAAACCGGCCTTCTTTAAAGTAATATATTTTAAAATCTATTATAAAAGTAATTAGAATATTTTAAAAAAAATCACGTCTAGTTTTACCTCCAAAAATACATACTACAAAAGACGAACCTATCCAATAGTAAACATTAGTAACTCACCAAAGTAGCACCCTGGTTATCTCTACGCTCATCCAAATCCATTCCCTGCTTGACCAACTGATCGACATCCAACAACATTTGCATTTCGGTTGCAGCTCGGGTCTCGTCTATCAGTCCTTGCGTCACCCCCCGGGCTGCCATTTCACTCTCTATAGCATCCAGGGTTCTCTCTTCTTCGCAAATATCGTACGGCATGTTTCCATCGCCGTTCACAGCCAATAAGTTTGCTCCTCTTTGTATTAATATTCTAACTAAATTCAGATTGCCACAGGTAGCCGCCGCGTGCAATGGTGTCCATTTCTCACTATCTTCAGCGTTTACGTTTGCACCGTGATCGAGGAGGAGTCGCATCATGGCTTCGTTATTGTCTATGCAACACTGGTGAAGGGCTGTCAACCCATCCTCGTTGGTTGCGTCTGGTGTTACGCCGCGTGCTAGTAGTCTTCGTACTGAAAAGAATAATTTTGGTTTATCAATTTTTTTAATGTTTTTTAGATGGGTGTTAAGGCTAAAATGCTGCGAAATTTATTTGTTTAATTTTGTTGTTATATATTATAAAAGAAGTTAGAAAGAGAAAAGGCTGACCATAGTCTTGTCCGTCTAGTAACGGTGTGTCATGCCACAAGGTACACCAATACGAAACATCGAGTTCATACATGTTATTAATTAAATAATACTCCATATAGAATCGTTTTTAGTACGCCTATTTTACATTTAACAAAATCGACAGAGAGTAATAATAGCAGTTACACATTAAGGCCCGTATTTATAAACTGCTCTCAAATCTGAGATCAAACTTAAGATGTCGTCTTCATTCATAAATTATATATCTATATTTACATATCTTAAAATTGTACCAAAAATAAAAACCTTAAAGGAAAAAAAAACAAAAAGATAACTTGGTATGTAGATGTATGGTACTATAACATAAGACTTCGAGGCGTTGAGTTCCACTACTAACACGTGCCCCCAGAATTCAGCTGAAAGTGGGAAACGGAGTGCCTTAACACTAGATTTAATCTGCCTACCCAGCAGAGTGCTGCTAATAAGAAATTAATTCCAAAATTCTATATCGTATAAAAGTAAGGGAGTGGTTTAATTTGTTTTCTACATCGCGTTATATTACTGACGTTAAATTACCGTGCAAAGAAGTCGCAGCGGTTTAGTATAAAATTAATAGACAACATTACAACCGTTATAATATCATAATTTTATTCTATACACCAACAGAGCACAAATTAGATAAATGAAAGTGAACATCATTCACTTTCATTTGTAAACTAAGTATGTTTATTCAAAGCAGAATTTATAAAGATATTTTATTTTCTAAAAAAATCGCGTCGAAAAAAATGAGGCCAGTCGTGGCGCAGGGGCGCAAAGTGTGACTGTAAATCGACTGAGTTCGATCTCCACTCGAGGAGATGAAATATTTAAATTTATATTTCCATTTCTTCACTCTGGTGTCAATGCAAAGCGCGGCGTTGAGTTCTGCAATAACTCCAGAATTCGGCAGAAAGTGGGAAACGAGTGTCTTAACACTAGGTTCCCTGTGCCTACCCTGCTGTGTGCGGGATACAGGGTGAAGCTGCTTTTTTTTAATGAGATAATCTCTTAAATATAAACGTGTTTTATATTTTTAAATATTTTAAACTATCATAATTTAACTTATACATTTTTTTAATTATTTATTGTACATAACTATGTGATTTCTCATCTCTTATCTTTAATGTTAATCTAATCATATCGATAATATATGAAATTGGAATAAAATTATGCAAGTAGCATTGACGGTTTCTTATTAAGACGCTCCTTTTAAATTAAAACAAATGTTGTAATTTGCTCGATGAAGTCATTCCTAATGCCTGTCATAAATTTTGTAGTGCGCACATTAATCCAACTATATTTTATTTTATGATTTACAAGAGACCTACACGCGGCTTCGCCCGCTTAGACTTATCTTTTAATTATAGGCAAATTAAAAAAAAATACATAAGCAGTAGGTTATTAGTTATTCTGATGGGTAAGCTATATTACTGTAAAGTTTCATTTAAATTAGTTCAGCAATTTTTGCGTGAAATTGTAACAAACAATCATCTTCACAAACTTTCACATTTATAATTTTTGTAGGATTAGTAGAATTACTAAAATATTGAACAAAGTAACTTCTGCTAGCAAAATTTTTATACAATAAAAGCAGCTGACCTTCTACAATATATTTTAAACTCACAAGCTTGTCGACGTAATTTAAATCTTAATATAAAAACCCTTAAACGTTTGATGAAGTCATATTATGAGGTCGTCGTGGCGCAGTAGCACAAGCGCGCGACTGAAACGATACGGTTGTAGGTGTGATTCTCCTTCGGGGGAATAACATATTTAATACTTTCATTTACCAGAGCGGGCTCTGGTAAAACGGCGTTTAAATTCCCAACTCAAGACGCAATATGCCTCGAAAATTCGACGGAAAGTTGCGAGCGGAATCTATTTACACTAGGTTTCCTATCTACCCTGCTTTATGGGGGATACAGCCTGCACCCAAAAAAAAACTAAATATATTACACACATCACACACATGTATAGTGTTATTAGGTATACTTATTATTATTATAATTTTCTAACTAAAACTTTGCAAATAGCTCATTTAAGATTTTAACACTGACTACCTGTCATTATGTACGCCTTAAGAATGTTCATGACCTGAATATTTATAACAGACGCAGTTTTTGTTTTGGCCGATTTTGCACGCTTTTTACTTTCCCTAGCTTGTTGGTTTTGTTGAGTTTTGTCAAATAATAATACTTATACAGTAAATACTACAAGTGCAGGTTCTTATCTTGCTATCTGAGATTCTATAGAAACAAACAAGGCATATTAAATATGTATATATATGTATATGTATATATAAACCGTAATCACCTTCATCGATATCATTCCTCGCGGCGGCTTCCAGCAGCATGACGCTATCGCTAAAGTATATGCTGCGTTTGTTGCTCTTCTCTCGCTTCGCCCTCGCCCTCGCCCACTCCTTCTCCCGCTGCTGCCATAGTTTAAGTTGTTGCATGCGACGCCTATAAATGGAAACATGAGTGTTAAGTAACAAAATTGACATTCAAACGATACAAATAGTGATAATTTTATGCACTCCGTGTTCTTATATGACTAAGGTTATACCTACTTAATTAAAAAGGCTACATCTATTTAACGCTTTGGAAATGTGTAATATTTTTGCAACTCCGTTATTAAACTAAGAAATATTTAAAAGAAATGTAGGTAAAAAAAAGAAATATAGACTATAATAATAATAAAGCTATTTTTTGAAATAAATATTACAAAAAAAAACATTGTTATTTAAAAATTTCGTTAAAAGAATGCGTTTCAAAATGCCGACGTTGTTAAATGTTAAAATCATTATAATTATAATCTAATAAAATTTTATTAAGTCATCATATGATCATGAAAAATACGTTTTATTATCTATTATTACAACAAATGGACAACCTTAAAAAATTATATTATAATAAAATATTTTCTTTCTACTATTAAAAAGCGATAATTTAAACAGTCGATGTTCCAAATTGTGAACTAAAGTCCAAAAATGTTTTTACTCAACTATAAGGCTTTATTTCGCAAATTTCACATTAAAAATTTCGTATCATACACATAAATACTCACCGCTAATTGGACAAAACAGATTAACGTCAATGCCTAAAGTATTGTTACAGTAACAGGCGTAAAGGTCGCCCGCAAAAAATGCTCGCCTAGCTCTGAATTGCACTTTTTATTTAAACTTATTTAATAGTGCTTATAATAACAGCTCATGATTTATTATATTCTTTAAAAAAAATTAAATTAAATTAGCTTCACGCTGTATCCCGCACACAGCAGGGTAGGCAGAGGGAACCTAGTGTTAAGACACTCCGTTCCCCACTTTCTGCCGAATTCTGGAGGCATTGCGTGTTGAGTGGCAGAACTCAACGCCGCGCTTAACCTCGACACCAGAGCGAAGAAATGGAAATATAAATTTAAGTAAATATTTCATCTCCTCGAGTGGGGATCGAACCCACAACCAGTCG